>PVLD010002880.1:0-154601 GCA_004027595.1 Dinomys branickii
GGAGATCCCGCAGTCCTTAAAGCTGCTTTGATGTCTCTCGCTGGGCTGAGCTTCTTCCCGATTCAGGAAAAACCGGTTAGAGCGCGCACTTAACTCACCCTGTGATCGTGCAGACAGGAGTGCCGTTCAGATGTTTTTCCCTGGATGGAGATTTTCCCCGACTCAGAAATCCCGCCGGCTGGTCGCTGTTGCTCCAGTTTGCGCAGAGCTGGTTGCGGGGGTGGGGTTCTGAGTGGGATCCCGGAGCGCTGCCCGGTTTGGCGCAGTTTGTCCCAGTAGCGCGTTCTCTGTCGGGTTCAGGAGCTGAAGCCGTTCTTCCCTGCGCACTCGCTCTCTCGGCTGGTCGTCTTCTTCCCGGAAGTCCTCATTTCTGTCTTCATATTGCTATATTTCATTGTTTGGGTGGTAATCCTCTGGGAGGTTCTCTCTCTGCTGCCTACCCGGTCGCCATCTTCCCAGAAGTCTCCCCGAATTTCTTAATTTAAATTTAATTTTGTTTTTATTTTTTGAGACAGGATCTCACTATGTTGCCCAGGCTAGGTTTGAACTTGCAATCCTCCTGCCTCAGCCTTCTGGGTGCACTACAATGCCTGGCTTTTAATTTTTCTTAAAAGTAATTTACTTTTAAATTCCAATTTGTATTCCATACATATGTATTTTCTACCTAGGTAAAGCATATTCCATATATATATATATTTTGATACATTCTTGTATCAAAAACTCTTTTTTCCTTAAGGGTTAGACTTTTTGGTGTCTTACTTTTAAACTTTTTCCTCAAACCTGAGATTACAAACTCTCTTATGTTATTATTTGCTGTTTACCATTCGCATTTAGATCTGCAGTTCTCCTGGAACAGATTCTGCACATGTGGCCTGAGTCATGGATAAAGTTTACTGTTTTCTTCATATGGATAAACACCCTTTTTAATAACATTCTTTAAAATCATTTCCTATACCCTGTTATGAAGGTTTTTTTAAATTAATTGATTGTTGAGTACATGTGGGTTTGTTTCTGGTTGTTCCCCTTTCTGCTCCTTTGGTCAGTCTGGCTGCCCATACCCCACTCTGCCCCTGTGCGATAGCTTTGCGGCAGGGCCAGGGGTCTGCTGGAACAATTTCTCCTATGTGTCCTGGTTCAGGATTGTCTTGGCCTTGCCGGGTGGCTTGCTCTTCCCTGGAAATACTGGAATCATCTTGACAATTTCTATAAAAATTTCTGGAATTTTTATTAAGATTGCAAACTACATGATGAGGAAGGATTTGCATCTTTACACTACTGCGTCCTCTAGTTCATAAGTGTATATGTGACTTAATTAACTTAGGTTTTAAAAAACTTTCCTCCTACCTGTTTGGTATTTGTTGATGCAAGAATAAATGGTATCTTCTCAAAAATGTATTTTTTATTTTGTATTGGCATTTGGAAATTCAGTTGATTTTTGTATATTAACATTGAATTAAATCCAATATTTTATCTTGCAGTTCCTTTGAATTTGATGTGTGCATTATTATAGGATCTATACGTAATTCCAGCTTTGGCTTTCCATTCCTGATGTCATTTATTTCTCTTGTCTTGCTGTGCTGACTGGACTGTCCAACAAAATGTCCAGAAGAACTGGCAGTGAACCTTCTTGATGGAATTCTTCACTGTTACTGTGAGTTTTGCAAATATATCCTTCTCAGGTCAAGAAAATTTCCTTATCACTCTTCTAAGACTTAAACTATTTTTAATCTTTTAAGAAGACTAATGCCTTTTCTAATTTATTCTATTAATGTGTTGATTAGTAGATGATAAACCAATCTATACTTTTTGGGATAAACCTAATTTATTATGATCAAATCAGATTTATTTGGATTTGATGGAGTAATGTTTAATTTGGAAACTTCCCACTTATTTTCCAGAAGGAAATTTTCTTCTTCATACTGTCTCCACTGATTTTGGTATCAGGAATTCTGGCCTCATAACAACAAGTGAAGTGTTTCTTCTTTTTCTCCTCGGGTGTGAACTTCTATTACAATATGCTTGTGAAGCTAGCTGACTCTAAAGTCAGCTTTCAGTCAGCTTCCAATCTTTCATGGAAAGCCTTTGCATTATGCTTTCAGGTTCTATAATAGTTCCATCAACAATTATAAGACTTTTCATATTTTATATTTCTTCTTAAGATATATTTTCATTTCATAGAAATCTTCAGATGTGTTGGCATAAAAATTGGCCCATAGAGTCTCATCTCTTTATCTCCAGGATGTTCAGTGATGTTCCCTTCTTTGTTCTTGACATTATTTGTGTCTTTTCATTTTTTGCTTTACCAAACTTCTCATGAAGTTATTAAAATCCTTTGGTTATATAGATCCTTTCTGTTTTATGCTTGTTTTCTGTTTTGTCATCTTTTCTTCCTCTCTTGATTTTTCCCTTCTATTTTCTGGGTTTGAGGTAGGATTTTTTTTTTGAGACAGTTTTTTTTTTGAGACAGTTCAGGCTGGCCTTGAACTCACGGTGCAGCCCAGGCTGGCCTCAAACTCTCGGCACTTCTCCTGCTTCAGCCTCCTGAGTGCTGGGCTTACAGGTGTGCCTCATCACACCCAGCCAGTAAGTTTTGAAATCAAGAAGTTTGAATCTTCCTACTTTTTTTCTTTTTGGTATCATTTGGGTCATTCTGGGTCTCTTGTAGTTGCATACACATTTTGGAATAAGGTTAACAATTTCTATAGGAAAGATGGCTAGGATTTTAAGAGGGATCATAATGAATTTATACATCAGCTTGGAGTTATTGCTGTCTTAGTATCATTAAATCTTTCCATCTATGGCTATAGATTTTTTCAATTCATTTCTTTTTAATTTTCAAAAATTTAAAAAAATTTTAAAAATTTTCAAATTTCTTTAAGAAATATTTTAGAGTTTCCAGAGTATAAAATTGCACTTCTTTCATTACATGTATTTCTAAGCATTTTATTCTTTTTGCTCCTACTGGGGACAGAATTGTTTTACTAATTTCATTTCTTGGATTGTTCACTGCAGGCACATAAAATACAATTGAGTTCTGCATATTGATCTTGAGTCCTACAACCCTGCCTCACTCACTTACTGGATCTCACAGTCTTTGTGGATTCCGCAGGAGTTTCTGCATAGGAGGACATGTTGTCTTCAGTAGAGAGAATTTCTTTCCAGTCTGAATTCTTCCCACTTCTTTTTCTCACTTAGTTGCTTTGGCCAGAGCCTTCAGTGAAATGCTGAGTAGATGTGGTGAGCGTGGAGAAGCATCTAGTCTCCACCACCTGGTATGACTATAGGTCAGTTAGATGTTTTCCTATTGCCTTTGTCATTTAATTGGTTTTCAGTTGTTGAGCCAAGTTTGCTTTCTTGGGATAAATCCAACTTGGTCATACTGTCTAATTTATTTTGCATGTTCTTGGATGTCACTTGCTAGTATTTTGTTGAGGATTTTTGCATCTGCAGTCATAAGAGATATTGATCTGCATGCCAGTCTGATTTCTTCATCTGTTTTTTGGTAGGAGGATAACACTGGCCCCACAACATGGGTTCTTCTGTCGTTTGGAATAGTTTGGAATAATTAATGTTAATTCTCCTTTAAACGTTCAGTAGACATCAGTGGTGGAACCATCTGGACCTAGGCCTTTCTTGGTGGGATGATTTGGTCACTAACCCAGTCTGCTCACTTGTTGTGAAATTGTCTCTTTCTTTTTCATTCAATTCTGAAAATTTGGGTTCTTCTGTAGCGTATGCCCATTTCTTCTCATCTGTCTAATTTCTTGGCAGACAGTTGTCCACAGTACTCCTTCGTAATCTCTATTTTTTGGTAAGAGGAATAGTACTGCTCTCTCTTTTACTCTGAGTCTAGTGACTTGAGTCTTTTCTCTGCACTTCTTGGTTAATCTAGCTACAGGTCTGTCAATTTTGTTGATCTTTTTAAAGCACCAGATTTTGGTTTCATTAATTTTCTGATTGCTTTTCTGTTCTTTACTTCATTAATTTCTGGTCTCATACTTATTATTTCTTTTTGCTGGTTATTTTAGGCTTAGTATGCTTAAGACACTTCTTGAGTACTTTAAGGTGAACAGTTAGATTATTGACTTGAGGTCCCTCCTTCTCAGCATAGGCATCACAGCTGCAGGCCTTGCTCTGGATACTGCTTCACTGCATGCTGGGAGTCTTGGTATGTAGTGCCACCATTTTCTTTCCCCTAAAAGCATTTTCTGATTTCTCTTTTGGTTTTCTTTTTTATGTACCAATTATTTAGAAGTATGGTTAGTTTCCATGTATTTATGAGTTCCCCCAACTTTTCCATTATTGGTCTCTAATTTAATGTCACTTTTGGTCAGAGAACACAGTGTGTTACTTCTAGTCTTTCGAGTTTGTTGAGGATTAATGGCCTACCATGACTGGCTCGAAGAGCATTGTGTATTCTGTCATTGTTGGATGGGATGTTCCACAAACACCTGTGAGGTCTAGTTGCCTTATAGTACTGTTAAGTCTAATATTTATTTATTGATCTTTTGCCTTGTCTTTCTATCCATTAGTAAGAGCGGGGTCTTAAAGTTTCCAATTATCATTGTTTTATTTTCTATTTTTACCTTCATTTCTGTCAGTTTCACTTCATGTGTTTCATTGCCCTGTTGTGAAATGCATGTATGTTTATTGTTCTTGTATCTTCTTGATTGGTTGGCCCATTTGTCTTATGAAATATCTCCTTTTCTCTAGGAACAACTTTTTGTTTTAAAGTCTAGTTTGTGTGACATTAGGATAGCCATGCCAGCTTTCTCAGAGAAAACCAACTAAAAACACAGGTCATTGTAAGAAAGGGAGGGACATACATCCTGATACCAAAATTAATCTGAAATAAGAGATTCTCAATAGATGGAGAATTTAAACAAAACATTCCCAAATGAGTTGGAAGATAAATGATCTGAAATGCTTTGAGTCTTTTAAATGCTCAGAAGTTGGAAGAAAGGTTCTGCAAGCTCTGGTCAAGAGCTCACACTGAAGAGATGGGTAGGGCACACTGGGGGTTCTGCTGGCCCTTCCACAATGAACAGAGTAAAAAAAAAGTCTTTAAAAAACAACCAGAAAGCCTCTGTAAATGGTCATAAGGGCAAACAGCAAATGAAGAAATATGTGTTCAATAAAAGTATGAAAAGTTAGTGAGAAAGGTGGTAGTCTGAGAGATTCGGTGATGTCTTCCCCCATCCCAGGAGCCTCTTTCACCCCAGTTCACAGTTGCAAGGTTTCTTCCTAGCAGATGAATTTCAGCATTTCTCCAATGACAAACCAGTCCCAAAGCTGAAATTAAGGAAGGAAATTATAAACATGAAAGCAGAAATCAATGATATTGTGAACAAAAAAGGAAGAAATGATAAAAAAGAATCAACAAATGAAAAAACTGGTTCTTTGAAAGAATACATAAAATAGATAAGTCCCTAGTCAGACTCACCAAGAGAAAGTGAGAAAATACTCACTCACATCAATGCATTTAGAAGTAAAAAGGGTGAAATTACAGCAGACACTATGGAAATTGAGAAGATAAAAACTACATGTATATATATTCCAGCAAATTAGCAAATTTTCAAGAAATGGACAGATTCCTAAACATATACAAACTACCAAAAACTTACTCAACAAGACATAAATATGCTTAACAACCCATTAACATGCAATAAAATTGACATAATAATACAGAATCCAGCAACTAAACAAAGTCCAGGACTTGATGTAGAATTCACTACTGGGTTCTTCACAACCTTTAAGGATGTTCTATCACCACCTCCTAAGGCTCTTCAAAGAAACTAAACAGGATGGGCTGACCCCAAACTCATTTATGGAAACCAGTATCACCCTGATCCCAAAGGTGGATAAATGAAAAAAGGAAACTAAATGCCAATCTCCTTAATGAACATAGATGCCAAAATCCTTAACTAGATATTAGCAAACAGAATGTGAGACATTATAAAAAAGGTGATCCATTATGATCGAGTAGGTTTCAACCCAGAGATACAAGAGTGGTTCAACACATGTACATCAATAAATGTATTATATCACATAAACAAGCACAAGGTCAAAAGCCATAAGATCATTTCAATAGATGAAGAAAAAAGTTTTCAACAAAATCCAATGCACTTCATGATAAAAAAGTTAAGAAAACAGGTATAGAGTCACACCTGAATATGATAAAAGCTATGTATGACAAAACAAAAGCCAGCATCATACTAAACGGGAAAAACCCTAAAAGCATTTTCCCCTAAAATCAGGAACAAAATAAGAATATCCCTTATCACCTCTTCTATTTTTGAAACATTAGCCAGAGCAATTAGGTGAGGGAAAATGAATACACATAAGAAACGAAGAACTCAAATTGCCATTATTTGCAGATAACGTGATACACTACATAGAAAACCCAAATAACCTCACCAAAAACTCTTAGAATTAATAACAAACTTCAACAATGTGGCAGGATTCAAGATCAAAACACAAAAACCATTAGCCTTTGTGGCTGGTTGGGGAGGGAGCCGTCCCTTGGCCCTGGTGTGCCAGAGAAATTTATTTCCAGGCTGTGGTGTCCTCTGTGTGTAGATATCTTAGAACTAAGATATTTTAGAACTAGACTGAGTTTGCCACACATTTGCAGTCTCTCCACTTTGGGGGATCTTCCTGGGAGTGGCGGTTCCTGCTCTGATCCCTCTGGTGGGAAACCCACAGGCAGTGCTGTGGGCTGGGATATGGTGTTATAAACTCCTATGCCTATGTTTTGTTTGCTCTGCAAATCTCTTATTTGATCTGCAAGACTCTCACAATGACATTATTATTATTGCAGTAATAGTCAACATTCATTTCGATTTGTCCATGTGTTTACTAGTTTCATTGATTTCATTTTTTTCTACTTGTCTATCGTCTGAGATTTATCTTCTGCATGAACATTCTTACTTTAGTTTGAATATTCCCTACTGTCTATTGTATTTAGGGTGATTGTTCCTTATTTTTGTTTGGTTGAAAATATTTGTATTTCAATTTCTGTATTGAATGATTTTTCTGTGATGATGGACTTCATTTTTTTTTTTTTTTTTGCGGTACTGGGGATCGAACTCAGGACCCTGCGCTTGCTAGGCAAGCGCTTATTCCACTGAGCTATATCCCCAGCCCCTGATGATGGACTTCAAAGTAGGAACTTGCTCTAAATTTTTTTTTTCAGTAGTGAAGGCCATCATTCCATTGCCTTCTTTGTTTATATGCTTCTCTGAAAAGTTAGTTGTCAGTGTAATGGTACATTGAAGACAATATAATTTGTTTCTTGCTGGGTGTGGATGGCACAAGCCTGTAATCCCATTCTATGATTAAAATATTCCAAGCCCTCACTGAGGTCCCTTGGAGCGCCTTGGCAGGTGATCTGAGAACAGTCGGTCTATCTTTTTGTTAAACCCATCCATTTAGTTCTTAGTTTCAGTTGTTGCATATGCGCTTTCGTTCAAAGATATCTATGTGATTCTATTTTAAATTTGCTATGTTTAAGAAATAATTTTCAGTTTCCTGCCAACATTCTTAATGTCATCCTACAGAATAATAACTATAGTATTTTAAAGTCTGTGCATGAGCATCCTAGTATCTGTGTATTTGCAGGTCTGTTTCTGTCAATATTTCCTGCAGCCATTATCCTGCCTCTTTACGCATCTGGTAATGAAGAAGACGACGATGATGATGGTAACGATGATGATATTGGTGAAGGCATATTGGGCAGTGCACTTGGAAAGACATGTGTAGAACAATCTGGTGCTATTTCCTTCCCCTAGAGAAGACCTGCACTGGCTTGAACAGGTGCTGGGTGCCCCAACAACTCTCTGAAACTTCGCTCCAGAACTGGGTCACTTGGAGCTGGGCTTTGGTCCCTGTGACAGCTGATCTATTTCAGCTCCCATTGATTGCATGATGCTTCCTTCAGGCCCCCTCACCCCATGCTTGCAGGGAGAGTTGTTTCCTAGGACTCCTCAATCTTAGTGTTCCTTGGATCCTGTACAGCTGTCAAAAGTCCTTCTGAGTATCTCATTCTTTTGGCCACTTCTGATGAATTGCAAATACCACCAGGGAGAAGCAGCCCAAAGGAGTGATACTTTCCTCTGCTTCCCTCTTTTCCTTCATCCTGGCTGGTGATCTTTACTATTTTATTAGGATCTCTTATGCCTTTAAGAATATTTGAATAAAAACTTTGTTCAGTTTCTCTGATCCTCCTTAGCAGAAGAGTCAGTTTGATTTTGCCAAGCACCACCAGAAGTAAAAGTCTGGGGAGGTGTTTTTGCAAGCCACAGAACTGTGTGTGTTTTGTGGTGGTCGTGGTGGGTATGGTGTGACCTGAAAAGCTCTTTTGTTTAGGAAGATACATTAGTTACTAATTTAGGAATTGCTAATTTGATTAAGAAAAGGATAGTTCGAAGTATTACTGGATGGGGTACTGTTGAAATAAAAGGGTGGTGTGAGAAAGAAGTAAATAATTTTTAATATCAGGATAGAGGAGTTTTGTGGGTATTGTTTTACCCTAGAAGTGTCAGAGATTGAATGAGGGGCATCAGGGATGCTGTAGAAAAGGGTGTAAAAACATGTCTGTCTTGGTGACAGAGCAGGGTGAAAACAAGAAACATTTGGTGAGAAATACTCTGTGCCTGAGAGTGGTCATTTCAGCATAGAAACACTAATGATTCATATCAATTCTGAGGTGGTTTCCTGTTATATTCTCTAATTGTCTATGTTATTCATCTTATCAAACTTTTCGTAAAGTCTGTTTCACCCAGAATGCTGCGTATTAGTCATCTTCTCTTTACCACAACAAAATACATGAGTAAATCAATTTAAAAGGAGAAAACAGTTATTTTGGCTCACAATTTCAAAGATCTCTCTCCATGGTTGATTAGGACCTTCACTTTGGGCTGCAGTGAGTCAGAGCATCATGGTGGCAGGGAGTGGGCATGGAGGAGGCTGCTCACCTCATGGTGGCCAGGAAGCTAAGAGAGAGAGATGGAGGAAGTGCCAAAGTCCCAGGATCCCCACTGAGGTTACACCTCCAGTGACCTCACTTCGTCTCACCAGGCCCACCTCCTAAATGTTCCATCCTGTCAGCACCATTAGCTGGGAGCCAAGCTTTCATGAGGGTGGGGCCCTGATCCAGTAGGGTTATTGTCCTGGTGTGAAGAGCGAAGAGCAAAGAGTGCCTGTATCTCTCCAAACTTGGGCAAATGGAAGGTCCTGTGAGCACCCAGGTGGCTGCCTCAGGCCAGGGTGGGGTCCCCTCCTGCCCCTGCCAGGCTGCCACCATGACCTCAGACTGCCAGCCCTGAGCACCCAGAGAGGAAGTTCAACTAATAAGTAAGTGAGGAAGCCTGAAGTTCCTCCTGCCTCTCCCAGGACCTGAGAATGCCCCCTCCCTGGGAGACACAGGGCCCACTCACAGGCACCTGCCACATGGAAGGGACAGGCTTTGACATTCCCAGCCACTCCCCTCCCTCTCCCCCAGCTGCTGTGTCTCTGAGGACTCTAGCTGGGATGCTCCCCGGCTCAGTGTCCATCCCCACTGGGGACAGACATCTAGGTGAATCTCAAAGGAGCGTCTGTCTCAGACCCAGCACTCCTGAAGCAAAGGAGCATTCCCAGGAGTAATGCACGGATAAGTAAAATGTGGTCTGTGTATACAGTGAAATGTTACTCAGCCTTCTAAAGTGAGGACGTTCCGACAGATGGATGAACCTTGAGGACATCACACTAAGTGAAACAAGGCAGGCACAAAAAGATAATATTATAGGATTCCACTTAGGTGGGGCCCCTGGGGTGACATAGTCAGATTCACAGAAACTAGAAGAGCAGGTTCCAGCCGCTGATTAGGGGAGGGAGAGCTGGTGTCTAAGGGGGACAGAGTTAAAGTGTGGAAAGACAAAAAGGCTCTGGGGACTGGCAGTGATGATGGCTGCACAGCATTGTGAATGTGGTTGATGTCAGTGAACTTGACACTTAAAAGTGACTAGCAAGGCTGGGCTATAGCTCAGCGGTAGAGCACCGTGCAAAGCCCTACACCCAATCCCCAGCACCTGCCCCCGCCCACCAAAGGTAAGATGGTAAACCCAGATCTAACCTACCACAGAAAAGAGGAAAAATTTCACTTGTGACTTCTGTTTCTACCGTGTGTTGCCATTAATTGACTGCCTGTGTTTATGATGCTGTGTCTGAGTTATTGGCAGTAGCCATGTGGTGGTCCCATCTCACAAGGAGGTCTGAGTGGAGCTCAAGCACCCTGTAGGAACTGGGCAAGGAGAAAATCTGCAATACCGATGCAGGCAGTGCTTCTAGGGCCTCTCAGCCCTGACTGGACCTCACAACCCTGTGGAGCTTTAGAGAAAACCCAGGGCCAGGTCTGTGCTCAGACCAATGAAATCAGTACATCTAGGCATGGAGACTAGGCTGCAGGATCATGTGAAAGTTATATGACTGGGAAGGCAGCAGATATTCCCAACCCCCCAGAGGCACCCAGGGAAGGTGTTAGCATTCTCTTGGTGCCCTCTCAGTCCCCTGAGCATAACTTCAGGCCACTTGCCACTGTCTAGCTTCTGCCCCTTCATATATGGTAGGAGAACCCATCTTTATCCCCAAAGACACCATAGAATAAGGTGTGATGATTTGGATCCTGAGTCTCCTCCAAAGGCCCATGAATTGAAAACTTGATTCCCAGCTAGTGGTGCTGACAGGATGGAACATTTAGGAGGTGGGCCTGGTGAGATGAAGTGAGGTCACTGGGGGGTGTAACCTCAGTGGGGATCCTGGGACTTTGGCACTTCCTCCATCTCTCTCTCTTAGCTTCCTGGTCACCATGAGATGAGCAGCCTCCTCCATGCCCACTCCCTGCCACCATGATGCTCTGACTCACCGCAGCCCAAAGTGAGGGTCCTGTTCAACCATGGAGAGAAGTGTTTGAAATTGTGAGCCAAAATAACTGTTTTCTCCGCCTTCTCCTTGTTGTGCTGCTGTTTGGCAGAGGCGGCACCCCATCCGTCTCAGCTGTGGCTCCCGGCTCTGGTGAGACTCAGATGTAACTTTGGCCAAGTGACCGAACTTCTCCATGCCTCAGCTTCCTCATCTGAGAGCTGGAATGTGGCTTGGGCTGGCTGTGACCTCAGGTCTCCTGGCTTCAGAGCCCTGACCTTTTCCTCTCTTCCCAGCCTTTGCATAGCCTGTGGTCCAAGGTGACTTCCCTGACCCCGTCCACCCAGCTTTTCCCCATCCCCAGACACTCCTGTCCTGGCTTGCGCGCCACAGGAAAACCCCTGCTGTGTGAGGGCTCAGATGCCCCAGGACCTTCCATAGATTCACCCTGGGAGGAGCCTGCCTCTGGGGCTCTATGCCCTCGCTGCCTGCTCTGGGCCCGGCTGCAGGAAGGGCTGGGCTCCTTTCTGTACAAGGTCCCTTGGAGGCCTGCAGTCTAAGTCCTGGGCTTCCTGTAGTGCTATCCAGTGACCACCTAGGGGGGGCAAACAAAGTGTAGGCTCCCTAGAAAGTCAAGAAAGGGAGGCCTGAGGGCTAAGGTGGCTCCTGGCCCTGTGACCAACCATGGGAGTCACTGAAGAGGGGCGGTGAGGTTTCCCAAAAGGGGGTCTCTGAGAGCAGCCCAGGTCCTTGAGGAGGAAGTCTGAAGGTTCCAGGGTGTCCCCTTCCTCACTGTGGAGCTCATTTCCTAAGTAAGCCTCCTGCAGGCTGCTACCCTTTCCAGATCTGGGCTGCTGACTTCCCCAGGTGCCGTGGCTGTAGCTCTGTTTTGGAACCTGACCTGTTTTTTACAGCCTTTCCAGTTTCTGGCAGACACTGCAAGGTCCTCCAGGAGCCTAGCCATGCCTCCTGTTCCCCCTACCCTAGGAAAGGTGGCCTGGCGTTCCCCTGCTGGACCAGGAAAGGGAAGGGCACATACCTAGGAACTTGGGGGGGCAGTTGATGTCTCAGCCACTTTCCTGTTTCTGGGAGAATACACCTGACACCCATAATTTGAAGGAGGAGGAGTCTAATGTGGCCTGAGGTTTCAGAGGGCTCAGTCCAGAGTGGGCCATTTCCAAGGCAGAAAGAGCCTGGAGAGGCCTGGTGGGAGGGCCCTGGGTGGAGGATAGCTGCTTACACCGAGGTGGTCGGAAGCAGGGAGAGAAGGGAGGGGCTGGGGTCAAGAGAGCACCTCCCAGGTCACTTCCTGGGGCCTACTGCCTCTGACCTGGCCCCACCTCCCCACGGCACACAGCTCATCTGTAGATTAACCTGCTAACAGGCATTGTGCCCTGTGGCCCATCGCTGTCCCAAAGCCCCCACTAGACATTTTGGAGGATGCGGTAGCTCTAACCCAGGATGGCCAGCTGCCTAGATAAAAGGACGGCTTCTTCACTTTTTCTTTTTCAGTGCTGTGCACGCAACAGGAGCCTCTGCCCCTGAGCTGCACTCGCACCCTCCTTCCGGACTTTGAACCCAGTGTGGGCACACAGTGCCTGTGGCCGAAGGGACCCCAGAGCAGAATGCCAGGGAGGAAATCCATCAGGATGGAAGTGGCCGCGTGGAAGAGTGGGAATGGCCTGGCTTTGCGGAGCCACGGAAAGAACCCTGGGGCTGCCAACCTCCAGGGCCTGGCCAAGCAAACAGTACACCTCCTTGTGATCTGAGCATCACAATGTCATTTGTAGTCCTAGGTGGTCCTACCTAATCCGCCAGCCCAGACACCCACTGGCTCACTCAAACCCTTGTCAAACACAGAATCAAAGGCTTGCTGAGGCTCCTTGCCTGTGATACTGTTGCATTTCACCCAACCTACTAGGATCTTGGAAGACACAAACTGTTATACTGTCAGGGCAGCTGTAGTAGCTGCAGCAGCTAAAGCCAAACCTCTGCTGTGTCACATGCTAGGAGCTTGGTTCTCTCCCTCAGAAAGTCTACATGGAGGTCAGGGTGGGATCCATGCAGTTCTTCAGGGACCCACGGTGGTAGAGTCCACATTCAGTGTGCAGTTTCTCAGTCTCCCTGGCTGTGGATGTTTGATGGGCAGATGGGTGTAGGACCATGTGGAGGCTCTGGTCCTGCTCTGGGTTATGAGCACAGATTCCCTGACATCCCTTGGCTGGGCTGAATTCCAGCACATAGCCATGGCCCTGGGCAAAGGAGGCTAGGGGGACAAAGCCCCAATATTGCTCCTGGCCCAGAAGGAAAGTGGTGTGGGTTTGCTGAACAATTAGCCAAGGCCTTGAGGACTGGCTCACCTTCCAGGAGTCTCAGGGAGGCCCAGCCTGCGTGGTTTCAGAGTGCCTGGAAGTTTAGGGCTGAGCTCAGAGCAGAGAGGTGCTTGGCTGAGCAAGTGCAGAAGGCCCTGCTGTCCCTGTGCTGTTCTTGCCTCCTCCTCCTCCCAGCTACTTCCAAGCCATGTATATTTAGCACCTCCTATGGGTCCACAGCAATACCGTGGGGCTGCATGGGCAGAGCTGAGAGGTCTCCCCATAAGAACCTTGGCTGGCTCAACTGCATCAGCTGAGGCACTGGGGCGAGTTGCTAAGTCTCTGTGCTTCAATTTCCTCATCTTGGCGGTGCTGCACTACCTCGCTCACACAGTGCTGTGTAAAGTGCACTTAGAGCCTTTAGCACAACATCAGCCCACAGGCATCATGAGTCATGCTGGAACCGGCCCATTTGAGATGAGAAGATGGAGGCTTCGTGGGCAGCTGGGGTGTCTGTCCCTCCTCAAGGATCTGGGATGGGGTGCGCCTCCCTTGGGGTGGGACAGCCCTGCCCCCTGAACCCCGTCTCCTCTGCAGCTGCCTCTGGCACCAAACTCTGCCTCCTCTGGCTTCTTGCTGACTACAAGCGCCACCACCCCTGGCCATCCAGGTGCAGTCATGACTCTGCCACTCTATGTGCAAAACTCAGAGCCTTCTCACTTCCTGCTCCTGTGGAACGAGCCCTCCCAGGGGGCAGAGTGACTCAGAGGACTTAGGATGTTTCCACGTGGAGCAGTAAGTCCCCAGGGGACACAGCAGCATCAGATCCCAAGGCTGGGGCTCTTCCTCTGTGCTTTTCTTGGTCTTTTTTCCTTTTCTTCTTCCCCCTTCCTCTGTTTAGTGCATTTGTATGGAGCACTTACGTTGCTCCAGGCATTGTTTAAGGCAAGAGTAAAACAAGCAAACACCCCTGTTTTTATTAGCCTGATGTTCCAGGATGAGGCAGACATTGAATAAATAAAGTGGTGGTTGTGGTGGTGCACACCTGTAACCAGCGTTCAGGAGGCTGAGGCAGGAGAATCTGTGGGAGTTTGAGGACAGCTGAAAGTTCAAGGCTGGTTTAAACTACATAATGAGACCCTGTTACAAAAACTCCCAATACATAACTGAATCAATAGGTACACATGTTAGACGGAGACAAGAGCTGAGACGCCGGGGTCATGCAGGCAGGGAGAGAAGAGCTGCAGTTTCAAATAAGGTGCTTGGGGAGGCCTCACAGAGGCCTACAGGGTGCCCTGGGCAGTCTTGGAGACAGGTACCCTGGGCAGTAGGAGCAGCAAGAGAGTGAAGACCGAGCAGTGGAGGAGCCTGGGGTGGTAGAAGCAGGTGGAGAGGACAGAAAGAGAGGAGGCTCAAGAGGGCACGGGTGGGGACAGAAGAGGCAGACAGGGCCAGCTGCACTCAGGACGCTGGGATAGCAAATGCAGGGTCGGGATCAGGGTCCTGGGGTCGGTATTAGGCAGAGCGGCAAGATGGGTCTACCACTGTACAGCTGAGTTTTGCCAGGAGAGAAATTGGTGATACAATGCAGGTGCAAAGCGGGGGAGTCCCGGGGGAGGCGAGGAGCCCGGGCGAGGGGGAGGAGCTATGGGAGAGGCGGGGCCATGGGAGGAGCTAGAGACAGATCAGGGAGGCCTTCCCCAGGTACCTTTCAGCACTGGTCCGAAGAATGCCAAGTGTCCCTGTGGGTGTCCAGAGCCAGTGCGTGCCACATAGTGTGGCATTTTTGATAAAGGGGGGCGGGGAACTTTAGGAAACTAACATGCTTTGTAAGTGGTTCCATTTCTTCTTACCTTCTGTTGAGATCGCGTGTGCCAGCCCTTGTGATATTTTTAGCGAATCCCCCTGGGGTCAGCGACCCGGACAGCCAACGCTTGGTTTTCGCTTAGGGTCCGGGTTGGCTGCAGGCTGCGTCGCTCTCGCCCTCATCCTCAGGCGGCAGATTCCGGATCCCAGGCTTCTTCTCTCCAAATGTGCGCAGTGGAGCCCTCTGCTCTCGTTGCTACCTGCTAACACCACCGTCCAGAGCCTTCGCGGAGAAGGGATAGGAAATGCGCTCTGCCTCTGGTGACCCGGGATGGGCAGAGGATGACGGTGAAGCGGAGGCCCACGGAGCTTCTCCAGGAGGGCGGGGAATGAGTGACTGCAGCGGCTGCCCCTAAGGCCACGTGCTCTTTCCCTCTTCCCGATGTGACAGCAGCCAAGGGTGCTGTGTGCAAACCAGCACGGCCCAAGATCTGGAATATGGGTGATGCAATCTCAGCTGGAGGCTGAGGCAGGAGGATGGCGAATTTGAAACCAGCCTGGGCAATTTAGATCCTGTCTCAAAATAAAATTTAAAAAAGGCTGGGGCTGTGGCCAGTGGGAAGGCCAGCTCCTACAAAGACGACGACGCTGCGACCTCACTGACCTTAGTCACCGAGTCTGTGCAACCTTTGGCTCTTCCCCAAGTCAAAGTCACCATGAAGTAAATATTTTGAGTTGTTTCAGGACCGACCTTGAGGCAGTCACAACCATGCAAGTAGAACTCACGGGAGAGGACGTCCAGAACAGCTGCAGAAAGAGGCAAGAGCTTGGGATAAGTGTGTTCAGAGTGAGAGGGGACTCATGGCAATGCTGTAATCAAAGACAAATTGAGACATTCACCATAGTTTTTGATGCCATCTCATGTGGGTCTCGTTTTACCCACTTTGCTGTCCGTGGCTGTGTGAGTAGGTGTGTGTTTTGCCACGATCCCTGGTCTCTTTCCTTAACCATTTGCTCTCTGGCTGCCCAGAGCTGCTGCTATGTGTTTATTTCCTGCCAAGCGACTACTTCCGGTCCTGTTAGCTCCCTTCCTCAGCCATGCTGTTGCGGACCTGGTACGAAACGAAATGGAAAAACGCCCTGCACCAAGGAACTGGGAGGCAACCAGCTTTATTGCGTCAGCAGTCTGATGGGGGATCGCTCCCAAAGCATCAGCTCAGAGCCAGCTTTGGGCTTAGTTTATGTAGGTTCACAAGCAGGAAGTACAAAGGCTTAAAAGCATGGTGAATTTTTATTAGCTAGCATCAGTCCCTCTCGTTGCTAGGGTGAAAGTCCTTGAGACTAGTTAGCAAACAGGGTGTGTTTGTGGGCTGGAAAGTACAGGGTGTGCAGCTAGGTGCAGCCAAACTGAGCTGGGTTATCTCTGGTCTGGTCAGTCATGGCTGAGTGAGTCTAACAGATGAGCTACATGGGCTGCATGATCTCATTTTGTCCTAATATGGTGTCTGTTAGTTGATTTTTAAATTATTAAAAAATTTCCATTATGGTACCCCTGGGCTCTGGGTCAGTCTGCGTGGGTTTAAGTCTGTCTCTTGGCTTGATTGTTGTTTGTCGCTGATCAAGTGACCTGACCTCCCTCAAAGTCCTGCTGGCTCCCTGCCTTGGGATGGGAAGTACAGGGCACCCGCTGCGCTTCTTTAGCACCACTCAGGGCTGGTGCTCTTGGTCTCCTAGCTGTGTCCCTTCCCAGGAGCCTGGAGGAGCTCAGCACACACCCTGTGTGCTCCAGAGAGAACTCAAGGAGGCCATGGCCCATGGTTCCTGACTCACACTGGGCACCTTAGAGAGCAGCTCAATCAGGACAGTGACCTGCAGGGCCACAACAGGACAGCTCCAGGCTGCACTGGAGCTGGGTCCTCTCTGGGTTGGGTCTGTGCCATTCAGAGTCCTTGGTAAAAAGGGCTCACAGGCCTGGAGAGTCCTGGGGCTCTGGCTTTGATGTCTTTGGCTGGGAAGGATGGTCTTACAGGGAGACCTTTTCCTGCGGGCCCAGATGGATGCAAACAAGCTGCCCTGTTCTCTGATGCTCTGGTAATTGACGGAAATTTGTAGCTTGTGTCTAGATTCGAGGATAAATTGTTTTGGTGGTATTTTTTTTTTCTGTCTCTTTCTTGCTTTATGCATTGTATTTTTGCAGAACTTTTCTTATTTTTTTCTTTTTGGCATCGGGGATTAAACCCAGGGGTGCTCAACTACTGAGCCACATCCTCAGCCTTTTGTATTTTGAGACAGGGCCTCAAAATATTGCTAAGTTTCCCCCAGGCTGGCCTTGAACTTGCAATTCTCCTGCCTCAGCCTCCTAAGTAGCTGGGATTACAGATGTGAACCACCCTGCCTGGCTTTGCTGAATTCCTTGAAAATAAATATCCAGCATCTTGAGGGAGCACCCACCCCCAAATCCTGCATCTTTGAAGAGAGGGATCTGATTCCCTAGGGAACTTCACAGATCTGCAGATTCACAAGTGTTCTGCCCTGGAGTGGGCATAGCTCTCCCTATGGCATTATCTCCTTAAGTTTCCCCTGGGGAACAAAGTTGGTCTGTGTGGCAGGTGTGGGTAGATCTGCCCCTTTCTCCAGACAGAGTTACTGTTGTTTCGTGTTATTGTTTTTGTTAGTCCAGTGTACTCAGGTCTTGGTCACTTGCAAGTTGTGACATTATCTCAGCGTCTGGCTCACCCATATAACTTACTCAGTCATGCAAATGTGTGTTGAAAGGATGAGGCTCCCAGTTTGAGACTAAAGCCATCTGTGAGAGCATTTTAAAATAAATTTGTCCAAGGAAGTCAAGCCTCTGCCTAGTTTCTGGGCATTTGTGTTAGCTTGTCATCACTGTGACAAAATCCACGGGAAAAGCAGCTTTAAGGAGGAGAAGTTCATCTTGGCTCATCATCTCCCAGGTTTTAGTGCTCGGTTGCCTTGCTCCGTTGCTCATCCCAGAAACATCACAGCAGAAGGGTCGGGGAAGGGAGACTGCTCAACTCACGCCAGCCAGGAAGGGGGGACAGCTGGGGACAAGGTACACCCTTCCATGGCACAGCCTCTGTGACCTGCTTGTCCGATACAGGAGCCTTGCGAGGGGCATTTCCTAGCCAAGCCACAGCAGCCGTATTCTTGTGGTAATAATGGGCGATGAGCTCACTTACCTACATAGCCAGGTGGTGATCAAGAGAATGATTGTAATTCATTGTCTGAGGAGAGCTGCGTTTGTGAGGAGCCCAAGGCGGAAGGCGCCCTGAGTTGGGATCAGGGTTGTGAGTGGCCAGTGGGCGCAGATCTAGCCAAGAGGGGGGATGGTGGGGTCTCTTGTTTATTTCAGAGGACCTCAGCCCTGCTGTGGAGCCTGCAGTGGCTTGTCAGTGACAACAGTTATATTTCCTGAGACCTCCGGGGTAAGATACAAGATTTATCAGAACAGAAAATAAACAGAGAGAGGAAAGAGAGATTGGGTGTGAAGCACCAGGGACCTTTCTGCAACACTTAGCCCGTCTGATACTAGGATTCCCATCTGTGAAATGGGTCAGGAGGCCACAGGATGGGCCATCCCAAGGCTCCGCAGCTTGAGAAGGACCATCCATCCCCTCCTGCCCACTAGGGGCAGAGATGCCGCTAACGGGAGGCAGGTGCTTGATGGCAGCAGAGTCATCTGGAGAACCTGCTTTCCCCCAGTTCCACAGGCACCATGGAGGGGACGTCGGTTCAGTATGTCACCCGCTTCCCTCCCCACACCTTTAAAAAAAAGTCAAGAGCCCTGGATTTGAAGTGGAGAGACCTTTACAGCTACAGTGTTTCTTGATGAGATTTGTGGGAGATTTTTTTCCCTCCTATTTTATTAGTTTCTTTTCAAAGAGCCAGGTCTGGTATTTATTTATTATTTTCCCTGCTTTCAACTTGTCTAATTTATTTATTTGCTTTTATCATTATGATCTCCTCTCTCCTCTGGGGTTGTTCTTTCCTTAAAAATCGGAAGCTGAAAGCCCCGTCAGACCCTGTCCTTTTTGTGTGAGTGAGCAGGTGGCCCATAAAAGCGCACACAGTAACGGCAGAGGCCCCCGGGGCTGGCAGCGACTGCCCTGCAGGTTTTGATATGCAGGTTTAGTTCATTGTTTTCTAGGTAGTCTGTTACTGTGTGTTTGATTTCCTCCTTGACCTAGATGTTATTTAAGAGAGTCATTTTTTACATCTCCCATTCTTTCTATTTTTAGCAAGTATTTATTTCCAGCTTTATTATATTGTGGTCAAGACTGTGGTCTCTGAAAGATCCGTTCAAACTAATCTTTATTTTTTGACATTTTCACCACAAGTGACCACACGACCCGCTCTCAGACAGGTTCCACGGACCTTCGCCCACATGGCACCTTCCCATTAGTGTAATGACGGATGTGTGTGGTGAGTTTTTGTACTGTCCTGTACCTCTGTGCTTGCACTTGCTTAATGTTTCACGATGAGTGTCAGTGAATTAAAAGGCTCCGCCATTACCAAATCTCCCTGTCTCCTTTTGTTTCTGACATTTGAAAATGTATCTTGTTCCTTTGTAGTTGGGCATTTAAAAGTGTAAGGAAAAGAAACATTAGGATTTTTGGTACCAGTAGTCGAACTCAGGACCTTGTGTTTGCCAAGCAGGCGCTTGTGTTGCTGGGCTATATACCTGGCCCGAGGATTTAAAGTTTTATTTTGTTTATTTTCTAGTACTGGTGATTGACTGTAAGGTCTTTGTCCTGAACTACATCCCCAGCTCCTTTAATTTATATTTTGAACTTGGCATCCACTGCCTCAGCCTCCCAGTGCCCTGGGGTTGTAGGTGTGCACCACTAAGTCTGGCTTTACTCTTTTTTTCTGAGACAGTATCTCACTCTGTAGTCCAGGCTGGCCTTGAACTCACAGCGATCCTTCTGCCTCAGCCTCCTGGGTAGCTGGGCCTACTGCTGAGCACCTACAGCATAGGAATATCCAGAGCAATGGACCCTCTCTGAGATTTTCCAAGGGTCTGGACTCAAGCCGACTGTGGGTTCCGAGCTTGGAAAGGTCCAAGCAGCTCGGGGTTGCCTGAGGACCCGAGATGCATACACGTGGGGACCTGCAGAGTGCTCCGAAAGCGAACCTGACTGTGTGGAATTACTTAGATGCTGTGACTGAGCGAGTCAGGGGCAAGACTGAGCAAGCGGCCCGGCCTGGCGCCAACATCACCACCCTCTGCCCCTGGTCCAGGTCGGAAGCTCACAGCGGTGCACACCCCGGCGGCGGCGCTGGCTCCCGCTCTCTTACTTCCTTCCCCTCGCTGATCTCCCTCCTCCTCTCTCTTCTAGTCCCCGGGCCTGTGCGCTCCCTTCTGGTGCTGGGCAGTGTTCCGTAAACAAAGAAGCAGACTCTGGGCCGCTGCCTCCTCCTGCAGGTCTCCCCGTGTGGCCTCCCCATCGCCCTGCTGGAGCCGTCGCCTTTGATTCCTGCTGCCCGTCCCCTCCTGAAGGTGCGCACCGGGCCTCTCTCATCTCCGCCTCTTTCCTCTCCTCTCCCGGGTGGGCAGGCACCGTGCAGGCCCCAGGTGTCCGCCTCCTGCCAGCTCCAGGAAGTTTTCCTGTCTTGGCAGAGTCTGATCAAAGCGCCCGTGTTGTTCTGCACTTCTGATCTCTGCCGCGGAGCTGTCCCGGGGCGATCCCGAGCCTGTTGGCCTCCTGTTTGCCTCGCTGCCAGCTGCTGAGGGGCAGAGCCAGGAGCAGGCGGCCGTCAGAGGCCCTGATTCCCTCCCGCTTCCTACTTCCTGTTTCTTGCCTCCCACTGCCTCTCCTACTCGCCTTCCCCTCTGGTCTTCCCCCCTACTCTGGATTCCTCCCTCTCTTCCCCTCCCTCCCTGTCATCCACAGAGCCCTCCGTGTCTACCACGGAGCAGGCACCATAGGAAGCGGGGAGGTGCAGACAGGTGGAACCACGTGTGTCCTGCTGGGTGACCCTTATGGCCGCGTGGAATGGCCCTGATGACACAAGAGAGGTCCATGCTTGGGGAGGCCGGCTGTCGGCTGCCCATGAGAGGTCACCTGACCTTCATCCTCAGGCCCAGCGACGTCACTCTCGAGTCGCCCCCGCGATGCCTGTGTATCCATGGCAGTGTTTCTTGGGCTGACCGGAGCACTCACAGCCTGCAGAGATGGAGTTAGGTGACCCACGGAAGGAGCCGTGGGGGGTGACCTCCAACTGTGCACAGTCACGTGATGAATCTCTCCGAGACCCCGGCCCTGCAAGGGCACAGACGTGTGTAAGTTTCAGGAGTGGCCAAGTGCGTCAGGTTGGTGGAAGGCAGGACAGGCAGTCGGGGTGACAGGAGGCATCGCTGGGGCGTGGCTTGTCCCATCTGTGGAGACGGGTGTCAGCCGTGTGGAGCCAGACACTGAGGCTACGCGTGTTTTGCAGACTTCTGTAAGACAGAGGAAGGGGAAGGGCGCGCTCCTGCACTCTTGGGTAGACATCTGGTGGGGACGGATCACAGCAGGGAGGGAATGTGTGCTGACCCTTGAGTTGCAGGGGAGGTCGTGACTTGGTGAAGGGAGGGCCAGGCGTCCCTGGACGGGAACTAACGAAGTGGGCGGTGGGTGGAGAGGCTGCAGGGGGAGAGCACCCAGGGCGTTGGACCTTGTGTTCAAGTGCCCTGGGCGTTCGGGGACACCGCAGTGGCCACAGGGAAGCCTGTGGACAAGAGAGGCATCTCATCTTTCTCCTGAGAGTGAGGGGAGCCCAAGAAGGGCTTTAAGCAGGTGCTTGCAGGTGTGTGCATGTGTGGCCTTGGGTCCTGGGGCTGGGCTCCAAGCCCTGGGTTCCCCTAGCAACCTCTCGCTGTGAGCCTGGCTCCCTTCAGCGGTTGCCCTGAGTGGCTGGGGCTGGACACACCCCGGGGGTCACACACCGCCAGCCCGGCTGCCTCAGTCCAGTGTCCCCCATTCTACCCCAGTCCTGCCTGCTGTCCCTCCATCGCGTGGCACTGCCCAGCCAGGCGCAGGGCTGCCCTGTCTCGTCCGGTGCTTGTCCGTGCTGTCTCCTCCCTGGGGTCTCAGCTAACATCTGTCACAGTTTTACACTTTGAGGCTCTCTGGGACAGCAGAGTGACAACTCCAACAAAGAAGCCCAGCGCCTACTCTGTCCCCAGGGCCCAGGGCCCTGCCCCGGAGGCAACAGCTCTGGCCACTTTTATGGGGACCTTTGTGGGGGTACTTCGCACGTACACCCATACCCGTGCACGCGCTTCCCCTAAGTCCTGTCCTGTCCTACTGAGTGTTCTGCCTTTCCTTTTCATGTCCTAGCAGTCTGTGTGCTAGGCCACTTTACAGCAACACAGAACCCTCTCACTACTCTGCGAAACATGTACTGGGGCGGGGCCGGGCCTCCTTGTGGGAACTGCCTAACACGCCTGCCTAACGTGCCCGAGGCTCACAGCCCCAGAACCTCGAGTGTCTGGGAGGTGACTGAATCGTGGGTGCTACCCTCATGGGTGTTAATCGACTGAGGAGTTTATGTCAGAAGGTGGGATCTGGTCAGAAGAGGCCATTACTGAAGGAACGGCCTGGGAAGGTTCACCTCCCCTGGCTCCTCCCTCTCCCCCCTGCGTCCTGTCCGCCATGCCCTGAGCAGCTGTCCTCTACCCGGCCCCTCCACCGTGCTGCGGGCTGTGTTTAAGCCCACAGGACACAGACTAAACTTCTGAACCGAGAGCCTAGACAATCCTGCCCTCCTTTGACTTGCAGGCATTGGGTATTTATCCCTGTGCCAAGGAAAGTGCCCAAGACCACAGCACTGAAGGGAGATGTTCACCACCCGGACGTGCTGCCTGCTGTGGACAGCGCCTGTGACACACACTGACACCATTCCTCTGTTCTTGGCTGGGCCATCAGCTTGTCCTGAGCCCTGTGTTCAGGTCCAGCACACCTGAGGTGAGCTTCTCCGATGACCGAGTTGGGTTGAGGACATGCACAGTTGCAGGCAGACATTCGGAGCCAAGTACCCCTGAAGTGGGGGTGAGGCTCTGGACTGAAGTCACTCACTAAACAGAGGTCTTTCCCTCTGACAGTGCCCCCCTCGCAGGTGAAATGGCATCTGGTGCTTTGGTGATATTGGGTATTACAAGTGACAGCGGACACTTTGTGTAGTCAAGAGCTTCTTATCTCCTCTTCAGTGCATGTTTTCCTATTGCAGTTTCTATTGTTTCTTAGTGATTTGCAAGCACTCTTTACATATGAAGGATGGCGGGTTTTAGACCATCACCTCTCATCTCTCACGATTGCCGATTCAGGGAAGCTGGTGATTCTGTACAGCTGTCACTGTCTCACACAGCTTCACTGACAGATACCAGGATCCCTTTCCAGAATAAGGGGCTCAGGACCGTGTGGGTGCCAGTACCCTAGGGTCTGAATCTCCAGTCATCTCTTTGAAAGATCTCACTGGCAACTTGAGCTCTTGGCCTCTGCCACAGCTGTCAGCAGTGAGGAATGTTTGTGCACGATCCTGGTCACACCTTGTGACCTGCGCCTCAGACTATCAAAGACCTCTTGGAGGGAGATTCCTGAGATCCCTATTGATTTTCCCAGCCCTGTGGGTCTAGGTTACAGCCCAAGCCTGTCCTGTGTGGGGACACTCTGCCCTGTGCCCCCTCACCTGGCTGTCCTGGGCTAAGAACTGTTGATCACAGCCCAGGGCGCCTGGTTTTATTCTCTGGATGCAGGGAACATCTCCCCTCGGCATCGTCCTTCTTTGAGGCTGGGTGAGGTCCTGTAATCCCCTCAGTCACCCACCAGCCACTCCCTGGTGCAACCTCTAGGTGTCTCCACCAAGTGGCGCCCAGCAGCAAGAATTCACAGGAGGGCACAGGTGTAGACCGGTTAGGGGAGGAAGGTGAGTGAGTGAGTGAGTGAGTGAGTGAGTGAGTGTGTGTGTGTGTGTGTGTGTGTGTGTGTGTTTCCAACTTTCTTAAACCCAAATCTAAACAAATCAGGCAACTCTGAAAGGAAACTTGGGGTAGGATAGATGTTCCTCGAGGGTAAGTGGAGACTTCCAGGAGGGGCTTGGGGCCAAGTTGAAATGTCGCCAGGTAGCAAGGATGGTATGGGCAAAGGCTGGAGTAGAGGCAGCCAGGATGAGTAAGGAGGCAGGGTGGGGAGAGGAGGGCGTGGCTGCAGCAGATAAGACGATGACTACAAGGGTGGCCGTGAAATGCATTCTCTTTTTGGAGTGAGACTGAGGGGCTTTCTTTCCTGGACATGGGGGTTCTGTTTCCTTGGTCACTGGACGGGTGGTGCGGACACACAGGGCTCCCTCCCCAGCCCTTTCTGCTTCTCTCTCCCCAGCGCCTGGCTGGGCTGCTAGGACTCCGCTCTCACCTGTCACACCGCCTGCTCCCTGCCTCCTCTTATGCTCTTACTCACGTTGCAGGAACCAGGCCTGAATCTTTGAGGAAAAGTAATTTATTTTCTAATTACAAAAGACAATGGGCTTGAGGCAAGGGCTGTGGCCAGCTATGTCCTGAGGGGGCTGGGTCCTTGGAGGGAGGAACAGGAGACCCCGCCTCACTCCTAGGCCTGTTTGAAGGCCAGGCTGCTCTGGAGGGAGCTGACATCATTGTGGGAGGGGGGTTTCCGAGCCTGTGGCCCATCTCTCCATCTGCGATGATCTAACTCTGTCTGGGGGGGTCACTTAATTATCCATGCGGACTCCTTTCTCTCCCTCCTGTCACGCCTGCACCCCAACAATCTTGTTCCTCGGTGTGAGCAGAAAGGGTGCCTAGAGCCAAAGGTCAGCAGGCTCTGCTCTGGGTTACCACGTGCTCCTGCTGGGGCCTCAGAGATGGCTGAGACCCAGGCCTGTCTCAGAGGAGACTCTTCCAGCAGGAATGCTGGGACAGTGAAAAGTGAGGGCTCAACAGCAGGAGGATGCTTCCAGGTGAGCTACAGTGGGGCATGCTGGGAGGTGCCGGGGTGCTAGCCCCACAGCATGGACAGAGTGCAGAAGGTGGTCATGGGCCTGGCCAGAGAGGTCACACTTGTTGATGGAACACTTGAGTCTGCCCTGCCCCGACTCTGATTGACCATGTGTGGGTCACCTGCCCAGTCCTAAACCAAGCACTGTGGCCAGGGGTGTGTGGGGCTGTCACAACCCTGCACCAATGTCACAAGTCTCTTGCTGGGTGCCTCCTGGAGCCTGGGCTGGAGGCAGGGTGGGAACCTGCAGGCTCTTCTCTTGCTCTGTGTGCCCACTTCCCCTGTGATCTGCCTTCCTCCCTACACCACCCTCTGCCTCATTTCTGATGCCCCAGTTGTGTCCTGTGCTGCCTTGGATCTAAGCTCTGTGTGGCTCCTGTAACTCTGCTGCCACCATCCTGTGCCCCCAAATGACCAACTTGGCCAAGCCTGCATTGAATGTCCACCCTACGGGAGGTTCCATCGGTCACCCTCTGGACTGTCAGGGACAAAAGCCCAACTCAAGCTGGTTTAAGCAAAAGATTATGGAGATGGATCAGGCACTGCAGGACCTAGGGGCTTAAAGTCTTACTGTGGCTCTGTTTCTTAGCTCTGCCTTCTCTGGGGTTTACACATCCATGCGTGCATCCACGTACACACCCATCCATGCATGCATGCATCCATCCATCCACACATCTGCTCATCCATCCCCTAGTGGGAGCAAAGATGGCCGCTCTGGGGACTCGGATGCAGTGCAGGCTCCCTCTCGAGGTAAGTCCTGGAAAGGCTGTCTGCCAGCAGAGGATCACCGCTGCTGGAGAGGACTGCCTTGTTTTAGGGCACACCTCCCCCTTGGCGGGTCAGACCTGGTGACGGTGGATGTGAGGTGAAAGGCTTGGTTATCTCGGCGGACCCTGGGACAAGCCCCGCTCTCTGCTGGTGGCTGAGGTTGTCCTCTGTTTGCCCACTTCTCTTCTCCTGTCTTCCAGCAGGCTGGATGCAAGGTTCCCTCTGTAATGAATGCTTTCCTTGCTAAAGTCCGCCTCAGAGTCTGCTTCTCAAGGGACCCAACTGTCACAAACCCTGAGAAGTCTCTTGCCAATGTCTAGCTCAGGGACCTTTCTCAGAGGTGCTGCAAACGTCTCAGGGGTGGTGTTCCTTACTTCTGATCGGCTCTTCTGGGGTTATAGCACCCCCCGCTGAGCCAGTCACGTGGAGAGGAGGATGCAGTGCTCGGTCCTTCAGCCCCTCTGAGATGGGGCCTGAGCAGAGAGTAGGGGTGACCCTGCGAGGGGAAACGGGGTGGCGGTGGTGGATGCCAGAGCCGACTGGGTGCAGGTGGGGAGGGAAATGCACCTTTGCTGGTCGCCGAAAGGAAAGTGGGCCTATTGCTTCCAGCTCTCTCTCTTTCTCTGTGTTCCCCCCACCCCACCACTTCCCTAGCTGAGGAGATGTTTTATGCAGGGCATGGGCACAGCCAGTGATTTTGTCACTGTGCCCTAACCCCAGCTGGCCACGTCCCGGTGGCGGCTCAGATTCTGCCCCATCAGCCAGGGGACCCCGTACCCACTGCGTTTCCATAGGTCATCTGGAGGACACACACCAAATCAAAGCCCAGGCTCTAAATGGGCTGATCCAGAGCACGTTCCCCCTCCCTGCCCGGGCGGGGGAGGGAGAGCTGGCTTATGAAATCCACTTTCCCCTGCATCTAGGAGGAACGGGATGGCCACAGACACTTGTTTCTCACTTTCCCTCCAAGTGAGTAAGTTTCCTTTTCCTGGCTCTGCCCTGGAAGTTTTGGAAAGCTGCCGTACGAGGCACTGGCTGAGGACCACCATGTAGCCTGGGGCCCGTGACCCACTCAGGCCGCTTGCTCAGTTTCTGTAGGGTCAGGCTTGGCTCTGCACCCTGCTCACTCCAGGCCCAGTCACTCTTCAGAGCCTGCTCTGCCCCCATGAGGCTGCTCCCCTCCCCTAAGCTCTGACGCCTCCCCACCTGGCCTGGGGCTTCTCAGTCCCCCTCAGACTTGAGTCTGAGCTCAGCACCCTCCTCCCATCACCTTCACTGCACACCTTCACCTTGAGGACAGCCCTGGCTTTGGCCTGGTCACAGAGCCCAGGAACCTGGACACCACTTGTGACTTTATGTGGGTCACCCGACATTCAGCACCCATCACACTGCCCTTCGAGTGGCACCCCCTTTGTCTTCCATCTGACCTGCAGCTGTGGCTCCTGGCCCTATGGCTTGGACTCGGGTCCGTCCTAGCCCTACCCCCAGCCCCCACCGGGCCACTAAGACACCCCCGGCACCCTACCTGTGACCATGTTGCCCCAGGGATCTCCCAGGCTTCCTTGTGCAAGTCCACACCGGCCTGGCCCAGCCCCTCCCTGCGGTGCTGTCGCCCGAGGGCAGCCTTGCTTTCTGCTGTCTGTTTGTGCTGTTCCCTCTGCGGGGCTCCCTTCCCAGTTCTGGTGACCTCTGCCCTGTGCCCTGGGACCCCAAGTGTGTAGCTTTTCTGAAGGCCCCTCCTGGGCCTTCCTTTGTGGCAGAACTGATGCCAGGGGCCCCCTTCGCCTTGCGTAGAGCTGCCTTCTGGGATGCTGGCCTGTTCAGCAGCAGTGGGGCTGGGGCATCTCAGTCCCAAGCTGCTGGGCAGCCAGGTTGTGTCAAATTCCCCACCAGCTCAGCCTTGCCTGTGGGAGGGAGAGTGTGGCCTCCAGTGCCCTGGGGTGGCAGTCACAGTGAGTGGGCAGCCAGCAGGACCACTCTGCTCCAGGAGATTGTCCTGGAGTCCCTTGCCCAGGACCAGTGGCTGGGTGACCTGACTTCCTGCCCCATCCGGCTCCAGCCCCCACCCCCTGCCTAATTAACGCCCGGAGCAGCCATCGGCCCCTTCCCTCCATCTCATCTCCGACATTTTTCATGTCTAATCCACCGAGGAGATCTCCTGAAGGCTTTGAAGTCTCCGGGCGCACGAATAAAGATGTCACCCTGGCACATGCAGTGCTTCTTAATGAGCACGGGTTTGATGTGGAAGCCGTGGCCCGGAGGGAAGCCGCTCCCCCCCGACTGCAGCATGGCGTGGCCAGGCAAGTGGGGCAGGAGCCCAGGCTGGAAGCTGGAGCTGGGGTTCTGGGCTGGAGCGGGGCTGGTGGAACTCTGATCCCTCTCGCCCTCCTTGGCCTGGGACCCCCATGCTCAGGCACCCAAATCCAGAGACCCTGAGGTGGCTGCCGGTCAGGGGAACACAAGGGGAGGAATAGGGGCCTTTTTAGGGCACTGGGAGGACATGGCCCCTGGTGTGGCTTAGGCGGAGACAGGGGAGGGCACAGCTTCTGAGGTTGGCCTGTGTCCCCAGGGTGGCCAGCGTGTCCCTATGGAATGGGTTTGGGTGGCTCTGGCTCCCATCTGACCTTTGGTCTCCATGTCCAAGGGCAAGCACTGTCACATAGGGTGACAGCAGGGACACAGCTCAGGCCTACTCCATCATCACCTGGATGAGCCCCCTGGGCTTCTCTGGACCTCAGTTTCCCCCTCTGGAGGATGGGGCTGATGGGTCCTCAGCTCTGCCTCAGAGGAAGCTGTGAGGACTAGGCATGCAGTGCGGGGGCTGGAACACAAGAGGTCCCACAGGGAACAGATCCTGGTGACAATGGCCCTGTCCCTCTGCTCTAGCCTGTTTGTGGGCCGTGCCCCGGGTGGCTCTGTGAGCCAGCTGCTTGGATGTCGTGGGTGTAGAGATACCTCCTGGTACCTCGAGGAGGGCTCAGTTGGTGCCCTGGGCCACCGTGCACCCACCCCCAGGCTGCCCCTGCAGTCAGGATCCCTGGCTATTCCTTTCCACTCAGCCCTGTGGCTGGCAGTTACTGAGTGGGGCGGCCAGGCAGTCCGGTGCAGACCCATCTCACAGGGGTGGGCAGGAGACCAGAGGGGCTGTGGAGGTCACCCAAGGTCAAAGGTGCTGGTCACAGGCCGAGCCAGGCTCACTGTCAGGTAGACCAAGGGTGTAGCTGATCTCGCGCTGTTGCTGCTGCTGTGCTCAGCTCCTCAGGAGTGGAGTGGGGACCACCATCACTTTTGGGGGTGCCTCTGATTTGGGGGTGTGGCTGAACTGACCTTTACCTGGGGGCGAGAGCCAGGGAGGCCACAAGGTGGCCCTGCCATCCTCCCCATGCACAGGGGTGATTTGGGGGGGCTTCCAGGCCCTCAAGGAAGGTCCATGCCTGGACATTGTGGATTCAGGAGGTGGAGATGGGGGCAGGGCTGAGTGGCTGAATGTGGACCGCATGGCAGGATGGTGACTGGGGTCTGGCAAGCATGAATGCAGGGGCTGCACCCAGCCACTCTGCCACAAGGCTTGTGTCAGGCACACCCCCTTAGCCTCTCTCAGACCTTCTTGCGGAGCTGTGCAGTGCCGTTGTACAGAGCAAGCAAAGATCAGAGAGGTTAGTGACTTGTTGAGGTTGCACAGCACTGGTTTCTTTTCCTTCTTGCCTGGTCCCCATTTCCCTGTGGGGTAAGCTGGGGTCACTTCCCAAATAAGCAATGTGGGCTTGAATGCTTGCCTCAGGATCTGTTTCTAGGGCCCTAGTAGTGTCCTCGTGGATCTGGCAGTGATTTACTGGGGATGCCCACCTCCCCCACTGTGGTTATGTCTGGGCCCAGCGGCTCCCTCTGCAGAACAGTATGGCCGAGTGTGAGGGGCCTGCGGTCCTGGGCCACTTTAGCAGTTGTTAGGTCGCTGTGATCTTTGGGGGGAGTGGCTTCCTTTCTGATGGACACAGACACTGAAGAGCTGGGGAGACCCTCAGGGCAGGGCTGTGGCCTGCAGGGGCCTGGAGGCTCCTGGCTCCTCACCATGCCTGGGGTGCCCTGTAGGGCTTGGCCACCTTCCTGCTCTTGGGTCTTGTAGAGTCCTGAGACCTGCCCGGTGTCCCTGTAGGCCCTCCACAGGCCTTGGCTCCTGCCACTGGCTGGAGCATACCCTTCCCGCTCTGCCCTCTCCCACCTCTCTGAGGGTCCCTGGCCCAGGCTGCACCCGTCAGCCCATCTCCCCCTCCCCTTCTCCCTGCTCTACTGCCCAAATATGAGTCCCTTGTGATTTCCAGAAGGCCCTTCTCCTCTCCACCCCCAGCCTCTCCCATCCTGCCTTGGCTCCTCAGGGAGGGGCTTGCTGACTCTGGGCCACTCAGCATTTCTCATGTCAGGGGCTATTTTCCTCCTGTTACCAAACAACCACCTGGGCTGATCCCTGGATGCCACATAGCCTCTCCTGCCTGGGGCCCAGCTCTGCAACCCCATGGACACCTGGGCTGACTCAGGGGAAGGCCATGGGCCAGGTGCAGGGCCTGGCCACGGGATGAAGCTTCCAGTCATCTGTAGCATCTCCATGGTACTGGCCCAGGGCTCCCAGGTGTGTGGTGAAGGGCACCATGGGGCCAGGGTGCAAGGAGAGCGTTCAGGGGTGCTGACTTCAAGTTCAGACATAGGGGCAGGCAAAGGCCTCTTGGAGATGCACTCTGATGACTCAAAATGGCCCCTTCTGCAGCAGCAAAACCAACCATCCAACACTTAATCCCATGTGGATGTGAGAAGCAGCACAGTAAGTAGAACATTCAGGAACTTTGGAGTCTGACCATGAGGCTCAAATCCAAGGCTTGCAGCAGATTTGCTGTGTGGCATTGGGTAATGTCCCTAACCTCACTGTGCTTTGCTTTCCTCAGAACTGCAGAAGAAGGGCTGAAGGTGCAGCTCAGTGGCATCATGAAGCCCTGGGTTACATCCCCAGCACTGAAAGAGAGAGAGAGAGAGAGAGAGAGAGAGAGAGAGAGAGAGAGGATTAAAATTAAAATAATGATCATGCTTACCTTACAGTGACCGTGAAGGATTTAAGGAGTTAATACATGTTCCAACCCAATGTTCAGAACAGTGCTATAGTAAATAGTATTATTATCATCTGGAGAAAGGATATAGAAACTAGTCTGGTCATAGCACAGAATACTGTGCAATGTTTAAAAAGAATGAAGCAGATCTGTAAGTGTCAATGGAGGTAGCGGTTGAGTATGAGTGTAAAAAAATGTTTCAAATTAACTTTGTCTAAGTCCATTTTCTGTTGCTGTAACAGAATACTGGAGACCAAGTGATGTATACAGAACAGAGGTTTATTTGGCTTGTGGTGCTGGAGGCTAGAAGTTCCAAATGCAGAGCTAGTGGCATCTGGTGAGGTCTTGGACTGCATCATAGCACAGTGGAAGAGCAGGAGAGGCAAAAGTATGAGGGCTGCCTCAGTTTCCAGCAGCCCACCCTGTGGTACCCTCACCCTGTTTTGGGAGCGTGAGAATAGCCTCACACCCAGAATCACCCAAGTCTCTCCAGACCAGTGCAGTCCCTCCTAATGCCTAGGTCACCTCTTAACCATCTGCTACCTCTCAACAGTATTACACCAGGAAGCAAATTTCAGCATGGGTTTCAGAGGGGGCAAACACTACCCTGACTGCAGCAGGTACATGTCAGATACCATTTATGATGCCCGCGTGCTCCAGGTGTGCATGAGGGGATGAGACCTGAACTGAACACACAAGGGGCTGTGCTGGTGATGGTTTGGGGGAGATGAAGATGGAGATGGGATATTGGGGCCTGGACAGGGATTTCAAATCCACCAGTGGGAAGGGGGGACTTTACCTTCTCTGCGATGTTCTAATTGTTCACGAGGAGGTCATTACTCAGACAGTGATGGCTACATTTTTAGAAAGAGATAATGACTTGTTGGAGAAGGGGTTTGAAGGGTTTGTCCTGCCTGGGGGAACCTGGGGATGGGCAGAGAATGTACAAGAGTCTCTATGAGGAATTATCAAGTTGGAAAAAGCACTTGTGTGTTACAGAATTATTACAGGGTAATTTAATATTTGGAAAAGTGGAAGGAAATTAGCTACATTTCTTGTGATGGAAGCAACGGGAAGTACAGCTGAAGAAAATCCTCCAGACGGCCAGGGCTTGGATGTGAAAATACAGAAACCCCAGCCCACTGAGCTGAGCCCTGCACGCAGCATGCAGCCTCTGTCCGAAGGCACGGTGGGGTCACTGGAGACAGGCCTGGCCAGCTGGACCTCACCGCCGTGAGCACAGGACCCTGTCTCCATCTGCCCGGGGACCCCATCCCCATCTGCCCGGGCCCTGCACTGCGCGCCAGGCACCAGGACTCCACACCTCTCTCTGCTTTGAGCTTCCTTTGATCATTTTTATTCTCTGTAACAAGCAGAGCTCCACTTTGCTGAATGCTTACAGTGTGCGAAATACTTCATGAGCTGCATCTCATTAATCTTGCAATAACCCCCAAGCCGGGTCATGGTAGATTGATTGCAGAAATAGATCCAATCAATTCTTCTTCCCCACACCCTTGCACCTTCACCCATTGGGGCAAAGCCTCCCAGGAAGGGGCAGGGTCCACTTCTCCATCCGCTGGCTCTGGGCTGGCTGGTTACCTGCTTTGGCCAGTGGAATGTGGCCAAGCAACACTGTGCTGGTCCTAAGCCTCAGCTTCCAGAGACCCTGTCCATTTCCAGTTTTGCTCTTGCACCTTTCTGACTGATGTCGGAATGGCTCTGGAGGATTAGAGACCCTGGCCTGACCACCATAGTCACGTGATCGAGTCACAGCCCCGGCGAGGTGCTGGCTGACCGCAGAAATAGAAGCAGTGTAAAGTGCTGTTCATCCTCTTTCCTTCAAAGCCCCCATGTCTTGGGGGTAGTTTGGTAGGCAGCCCGATTTGCACCAGTAGACTGTCAAGGAAGCTGGATCTCAGACAGGCTGAGCGGCCTGTGGTGGCCTGGCCTGGCTGCACCCTGGTGGCCACACTCAGAACCATGGACCTGCCTGGGGCACACTGTCTCCGGGGTTAGTTTCGCCTCCAGCACAGGAATAAGGTTCTACCTCTTGTCCTGCTTGTTTCTTTCACTGGATTTTAAGGCTCCAGGGACACTTCACCCGTGAGGACATTCTGGGGTGGCCCCATCAGCCCCCACCCTGCTCTCACCCCTCATTTCCATCTTGGGAAAAAGCCCCTGCCGGATTTGGTTCTGCAGGTCAGGCCGACCCCAGGGAATCAGGTTGGCAGAATACAGGACTTTACTGAGTAATTATAGGATTAGGCATCCCCCTCGAAATTAAATGCTACCTCTTTACCTTCCAGAGAAGAATCCCACCCCCCACCCGCCACCGTGTAATTATCCGGTGAATTACTCTACGGAGGTCTCATGGTAATTATGTGAGGAGTCAAAAGCCAGCAATTCTTCCACTCATTACAACCGAGGAATTAGCTTTCATTGTGTGCGCCTGCCGCGCCGCAGTGGAGGGCTGGTGCCCAGCGCTCCATCCTCCAGCGTGGGATGAGGCTTCCAATCTCCCTTCCCAGCTGCCCGAGGATGGACTCTGAGCAGGAGGGTGTGCCTGGGTCACAGCCCAGAGCCACCTTGACCCCCAGGTGGGGTGATTGTCCCTCTCTGGGCTGCCAGAGCCCTCCATGGGGGTGCCCCTTGGCATAGGGACAGCAGGTGTTCACTTCCTGCGGGGCTCTATGTCCTCTGAGGGTTTAGAGAGCAGGGGCTACATCTGACCCATCCCTGTACCCCTGGTGCCTGGCAGAGAGCCTGGCACAGAATGAGTGCCAGAAAATGCTTGTTTAATCAAGAACAAGTGCACATCAATGAACTCGCAAGTGCCTGATGAGTGATACAATTATTGACAACCACTCATTCCAAGCATGCTCAGATTACACGCTGACCTGCCACTCAGATGCAGCAGTATGTTGAGATTGTGGGCTTTGGGGTCACCACCTGGATTCAGCCCGTCATAGCTGTGTGCCTATTTTCTGCCTCAGTTTCTCCCTCTGTACTAGGGCTGGTTGCCAGGATTAAATGAATTTGAACCAGGTGTGGTAGCACACACCTGAAATCCCAGCACTTGGGAGGCTGAGACTGGAGGATTGCTGAGAGTTTGAGGCCAGCCTGGGTACATAGTGAGTTCAAGGCCATCCTGGACCACACAATGAGATCCTGTCCCAAAAGTAAAACAAAATACCCCCCCCAATGAAACATGAACTTGTACCAGCATGTGGCACAGCGCAAGTGTTGAGAAGCGTTTTACTTCCAAGAGAAGGACACAGCAGCCTGTGTTGTGTCACAGGCTGGGTCCCGATATGCTCAGCATGCCCTTGAGCTGTCAGCAGTCAGGGAATGGGGGTGCATGGCAGCACCCAGAGAAGTGAGAGCTGAGCCAGAGGGGGATTAGGCAGGAGAATCCTGGAGGTGGGGGTCTGCCTCATTCAGGTGGGGCCCAGTATCTGCTGCTTGGTGGCCTTGGGCAGGTGGCTTTGCCTCTCTGAGCTCTGGGGCAAAGAATTGTGTGGGCCTCTGAATGCTGTTGTGAGAATCTAGGCTGCTAAGATGTGTGACCCAGAGGAAATGCTCAGCTGAAGCTCTGCAGATGCAAACCCACGCCCTCCAGACTGACTCACCAGTGTCTTGCCTGTTCCTCTGTCCCGCAGCTCAGTGCTGGGATGTCTGCACCGCCCCACTCTTGGGCAAGGGAGCTGCCAACATCCACCCAGGCCAGGGCTGCAGAGCCCGGTGGTGGCTGGACTCCTGGAACCGAGTTTTTCTTTGCCCTCTGGGCTGCATCCCACGCCCCACATGACGTGGGTGCCCGGCTGGTGCTGGGTGCTGTCTCTTGCACAGCTGTGCAGCTGGGGCTCTGGGTAGTCAGGGAGGAAGAGGGCAGTATGGCTGGGCGTCAGCAGCGGCCCTGGACCTCTCCCCCTCCCCCGCCGCTCATCTGTCAATCTCGTCCCTCCCCTCCCGAGCAGGGATGTTCAGAGCTCACCGTGGTCTGCGAACGGCAATCTGAGGCTCCCCGCTGGGCCCACTCCTTTTCAACCACGCTTCCCTTCCACTGCTCCCGTCACTGTGGTGAGGCCGGGACACGGGCTGAATGAGGCGGCCGCTCAATGCGAGCCTGCTACAAAGAGAGTATTTTGATGTTTTCATTTCCTTCTAGCTCAATAATTTGAGAAAATACACAGGCTCCGCGCTCGTTCCAACAGGCTCTCTTAACTACTTTTTAAAACTTTGTGTTGGTTAACAGTGTAGTGGGGGTGGGGAGCGATGGCGGGTGGGACGCTGGGGCACGGCCGCTTTGCACGGGCGGCTGTCTTCTCCCTCTCCTCTTCCCTGCCCTCCGTAGCTTGCTACTCCCGCAAAGCGGCGGATGCTCCAAGTCTGCGGGGTCTATGCAAGTCCAGCTTGGGGAACAATGACCCTAACCTGGAGCGGCTATCCAAAGGCCAGGCGACCGGGGCGCTCTCCGCGGTGCTGAAAGGGCCCGGACAAAGCCTCCCTTTGTCTCACGCGTGCGGGGGGCAGATCCTAACTCATCCGATGTCCTGATATTCATTCTTTTACCCAAGAGCTGTAGGCTGAACTCCTAACTCAGGCCTTCATTGTTCGAGGTACTTGGGACCAATCTTCAAAAAAAAAAAAAAGAAAGAAAGAAGGCCCCTCCCTTCAAGCAGCTCACAGCCTGGGAGGGGCGTTGTGACCCACAAATACCTGAGCTGTCTGTGGGGGCCAGGAAGGTCTTCCTGGAGGAGGTGATAAGTCTGTTGAGGTTTACTGGTTATTGATATCAGCCAAGTGGAGACAGGCATGGTGGTACATGCCTGGAACCCCAGCACTTGGGAGGCTGAGGAAGTAAGATTGCTGTGAGTTGGAGGCCAGCCTGTGCTACATAGTGAGGTGCTACATACTGTCTCAAAAAAAAAAAAAACCCAAAAAACAAAATAAAGAAAGATTCAGCCAAATAGAGAGGGAGGCAGGAGAGGGAAGGGGGTGTGAAAATAATTAAGATGTGTCATGTCCACATACCCACTTCCCACGACGAACGTGATCATTACGTACTGCAAACATGAACTAATAAAAATAAAGCTAAAAAATGATGTATCAAGTGAAGAAAGAAACTCAAGAGAGTTTCAGAGAAAAGGACCAGGGTGTCCAAAAGCAGATGTGAGGGTTTCGCACAGAGTCAAGTGTGTAGGCCCTGACCAGCTGTGCCCCTTAGGCAAATGACACCCTCTTCTATGTTTCTGAGTCCCAGGTACAAAATATCCCACAGCTAAGAATGTGCTACATGTTTGTAGGCTGGTCGTGTGCTTCAGACAGTGGCTGGAACACGGTGCACGCAGTATAAGTTGCTCTGACAGGCACAGGGCCTGGGGCAGTGTGGGGAAAGTGAGGCAATGCATGAGTGTGAGGGGGCACAGAAGAGCGCTGGGGGCCCCTTTTGGGTGCCAGATTCCACTCTGAATCCTCAGAGGGCTGGCTGTGTGGAGAACAGGCTGTATGAGGGACTGGAATGTGCCCACCTCTTGGGGGGATTAGAGGATGCTTGCCAGACGGCTGCTTGGGGTGGGGGAGTCCAGCGAAGGCAGCCCCCATGCCTGGCTCTGGGGGTGGTGGTGGGGACATCCTTGCTTCTTGGTCTCCTTGCCATGGGTCCCCAAAGAAAACCTGTGCTAACAACACTGTTCCTTCTGCACCTTTCTCTGGTACTAAAACCCTACGACTGGCATAAGTAAATAGACACACATGTCCACGAGTGCAGTGTTGTGCTGTTTTATAAAGATAGGATCAAGTGTTGCACACTTATCTCCAAATCACTCTTCTCATCCAACAGTCCCGTGCAGAAAGTCCACTGCAGTCCACTGGTCAAAAGTTAATTACATTTTCTATAGGTTGCATAATGCTCTGTCTCATGACTAGGTCACCATCTGCCTTTCCTGTCCTGCCCCCTTGGGTTCACCCTGTCCCACCGGTCCCTCAGGCTTCTGGGCTTCCGGGGAACTGCGTGCTGCCTCGCTCCTCCTGGCCAGTGTGTGGGGTGGGTGCATCTCTGTGCCAGGCCTGACTCCCACTCCTACTCTCAAGCTTGGGAGGAGCCGGGTAGAGAGCTCATGGGGAGTGGGCTTGGTCCTTACCTTAGAGGAGGGCCTCCTGGAAGGTTTGCAGCCCAGAACGCCTCATGCTAAGCTCTGCTGTAGCTGCTGGGGACCTGGACCTCATGGAGACCTCGAGGGAGGCAGAGAGCCCCACCCCCTCACCATCCCCCTCCATCTTAATCTACTTGCCAACCTCCTCCACTGCCAGAGTCCAGGCTGACCCCACCCGTCCAGGTCAGCATGGCCCCAGCCCCTCTGCTGGCCCCTGTTCCTGCTGCTCTCCAAGTTTTCAGGTCCCACAAGGGTCCTAGCAGGGAGAAACAAAGGCACTGGCCGCTGCTCAGCGCCCCCTGGAGAGTCTCCGGTCACAGTCCATCTGAGTCACAGCTCTGAGCTCTGCTTCTGCTCGGTTGAGCTCTGGTGTCCTTGAGGCTTTGATTCTTGAGGGGGTCTGCTTTGTGATCCGCGCCCAAGGCCTCCACTCCAGGGCAGGACAGGAGGTGGACAGTGGCATAAGTGGACTTTTCGGTCCCCAGACTCCCTGAGGCCACTCCTAGGGCTTTTCCTGAAAGGCCTGTTTTTGACTCATCAGTTACACCCCACAGGATATTAAAGGTCACAGGTCATCAGCAGCCCAGGGGCGAGGGTGCCCCCAAATCTGGTCACACGAGGTAGAAGAGGGCCTATTATTATTATTATTAATTATTATTACAGAACCCAGGGCCTCCTGCATGCTAGGCAAATGCTCCAGCCGCACCCAGACCTAACCTTCTGTTGCAAGGGTCCCCTTTACTCTGGTTCAATAGCTCAGGATGCAGGACATGGTGACTGAGGACCGGGGTACCTGGGGTTTCTCTGTGGGTGAAGGCGTTCAGAGGAGAGGCACCGAGAGGGAGGAATGGCCCACGAGGCCGCTGAGAGCTGGGCAGCCGGACCCCAGGGCATGTGTTTTGCACACTCCTGGCTGCAAGTGTGGCTCTTGAGGATCCCCCTCCCCCCTTTCTCATACTGCTTTGAAAAGCTACGGAATTCTGGGACATGCCCATAAAAATCTGTATTTCCTGGTTTCTTCAGAAAAATGTGAGCACTCAGCAAAGCTGGACGGGGGCTCCAGCGAGGGGGCTTGTTGGCAGGGAGCGGCGTCCCCTGCTGTGTGCTGGCCCGGGGCCACCTCTGTCGTCTCCTCCACCCCATCATTTCACAGAACGGGCTCCTCCGGGGCCGAGTGAGAGGGGCATCTTCTGAGGGTTGGAGCCAGGCCGACCCCCCCTCCCGGACCCATGTGTCCTCTCTACCTCCTGGGGGCAGCTAGGACTCGGTGGTAGCGCGGGCCGGGTTGGCTGGGTGCTCTCGGTTCTTCCGCACGCCTCGCTTCGGCTTTGTGGACGGCAGGGGGCGCGCGCGGCCCACGAGAGCAGCTCCGAGCAGGACAAAGGCCGGGTGCGGCGGGTACCCTGAAGCATGGGACCCAGTGCCTCAGCTCCAGCCCATCAGGCCCCCAACACCCCTACCACTCCCGGTCCTTTTCCGCGGGCTCGCTGCTCGCTCCCCTTCAGCCGGGCCTGGGCTCTGCTCTCCCATCAGTGTGGCACCCTTCTGTCTGTCTCTTTCTGTCTCCCGGTCATCGCCCGCCTCTTGTCCCTGACTCCCTGGGCACTGGCCTGTCTCTTTGTGGCCCGCAGCTGGCTCATGCCTCTCTCTCTTTCCTTCTCTCTCCTCTTCCCCTCCCTCCCCCTTCCTTCTCTCCTTCCCCTCTCTCCCTGCCCCCTGCTCTGGGACAGGCCAAGTCACCTTTGCGGCAGGTTGGGCCACCCCTGACTGCCCAGAATCCTTCTTGGGTTCCCCTTACCCTGCCAATCTCCTGGAATTAATTGCCCGCGTCCAGGGGACCAGCTTGGACCTGCATGCCTGGCTCCCAGCTCTCCTGGAGGACATGTGCTTTGGGCTCCAGGACCTGAGTGGACGCAGCTGGTGCTGAGCGCAGCCCTCACTGAGGAGCCCCCTATATCTGCTATGCTCTGCACAAGTTGGTGCCCAAGAACTCTTTGCAGTCTGGGTGTTGATCAGTGCACCTGTCATAGTCACTAAAGAGCAGACGCCTGGGTGACAGAGTCAGGAGTCCAAGAGCGTCATTGCAAGCAGGCTGTGAAAATCAAGGGGGAGGGCCTCAGACCCCAGCACAAGGCTGAGACTTGGACAGTGGAAAAGCCCCAGCCTGCAGGGCACTGCCCAGAAGTCCTGACAGTGCAGTGGGAATCCCCGGCCAACTGTCCATGACAGCTGTGTGAGCTGAAAGGCACAGTGCTAGAGGCTGGAGGACACCACGGTCCCCAAGGCAGGCTCTGTCTGGAAGGCTGAGAGGGGACAGCTTGGCTCTGTGGCCAGGGATCTGCTATTCCAGCAAGTATATAGCTTTGGGGACCAGCCAGACCTGCACGCCTACTCAGGCCATGTTGGTCAAGACTCTGGGCTGGGGCATCCCTGGCAACACAGATGATCGGACAGCCGCCCTGAGGACTGCAGTCCCGTGGCGGTGCCTGGCTGCAGCTGGCAGTAGCTGCTGGACCACGGTGGTTGCTCTCAGATGATTTTCTTTATCGCCTTTTTCCTAGGACTGCTGGGACGGGGTTTGGCTGGTACTTGTCTTTCCCTAACTGCAATATGGGGCCAATAATGGTACTCTCACCAGTGACCCTTGTTTACTTTTCTTCCTATTAGTGGCTATAAAACTCCCTTACATGATCATGAAAACTGCAGTCTGATTTACCATTCAGAGCTGGGGGAGAGCAAGCTGTGGGCCTGGGCTGGGAGGGGAAGGTGGGTTCTCTCTAGGGGTTGCATTCATGGGGTAACCCGTTGTGAGCCCACAGGGACTTGCAAATGCCCAGGGTGTACTGGGAACTCAGGTCCTGTACAAAAGCCTTCAAACTGTGCTTGAGATAGTACTGAGGATCAAACCCAGGGCCTCATATATGTTCGGCAAGCTCTCTACCTTTGAGCCCCAGTCCTGGTCCCAAGCTCGATTCTGTAACAGCACAGGCAGACCTACAAACATGCCTATGGCTGGACGAGGCCCTCAGGCCCCTGTTTTGCCTTGTCCTTGCTGCTCCAACCCTCGCTTCCTTTTTGGGGCAGCGTGGGGGAGTAGCACAGAGAAATCGGCCCCAGGCCGGCACATGGCTTACATTCACCAACTCCGAGTGGTCCATACCACTGGTTCCCTCAGTCAGATGCAGAATCAGAGAGCTTCCTGGCTCCCTAAGGCTGCCCAGAAAGGAAGGGGGCCAGCTAGGGTCTGAACCGAGTGCCAGCTGTTGAGAAACATGAACTTCCCCACTCCTTCACAGTGGTGCCCAAACAAGTCACTTCTCCTCCTAGTCACCCTGCTTTGGCCCTGAGAGTCTGCAGGGGCACATCTGTCCCCACGAGCTCTGGGATGACAGCCTTAGTCGCCGGCAAAGCCCTTGTGCCTATGCCTTGCAGCGGAGCGGCAGCAGATGTCTGCTCGGTGAGGCTGTGCCCGTGCCCTGGTTCCTGAGGAACAGATCCTCGTCTCCAGGAAGGGGCTCCCAGGTCCCTTGTCCCAGACAAGGCCCCGTGGCAGGCAGCGCTTGCAAACGCAGCAGCCCTGCAGGGCGGACAGCAGCCCAGATGGCCCCTGCAGAAGGAATGCACCACTGTTGTTCCCGCATGGACCAGCTGCTTTGTGAAGGCCACCTGGAGCCCACGGGCATCCACACAGTCTTCTTGGGCTGCAGCACATGTCGGCACCTCTCTGGGCCCCAGTTGAGGCAGGGTCTGGCCGAGCTCTGAGATGGGCTTCGGGCTTGGACAGCCGATGCCAGCTTTGCACTCTGGCTGGCTTCATGAGACTCTTGGGGGAAAAAACAGATATATGTTCGTTTTGCTACCAGATCAGAGTGAAATTAGCAACATTTGGCAATTAATGCATTTTCCCCAAGACTCAACTCTTAAACCGAGTTCTGAGTGTTTGACTTTCATTTTAAATAGGAGGCTGTCAGCAGGAATTACACAGCTCCTAAAGCAACACAGACATTATAATTAAGGAGTGCCAATCCTGGCAGGTAGGAGGAGAGGTGAGGGAATGTGGCGATGAGGATGGAAGAAGCACTGGGATGGTGAGCCCAGGGGGACGGTATTAGCCATGGAGTGTCTCCATCAGTGTGGAGGGGCTGGCTTCAGCCACCTCGCCCAGCGAACGCCGCTTACAATAGCGCTAGGGCGGATGTGCATTTGACTGTGTCCTAGGCACTGTTCGGTCAGTCTCTCAGGATCCTGAGACATTCCAGGAAGGCAAATGTTATTTATCTTATTTCACAAGTTAAAAAAAAGACCAGTGATCAGTGCCCTTCTTAATACACTGACACTGAGGACTACAAAGTGACACTGAGTGCTACAAAGTGATACTTAGTGTTACAAAGTGATACTGAGTGCTGCAAACGGTTACCTGGCTCCAACCCCAGTTTGAGATCTTCCTCTGGTCTGGGCCGAGCTCCAGCCGCGCCCATGTGAGGCCAGCCCCCAGCCCAGGCTGAGCCCCGTGCTAGCCCAGGCTCTCCCAGTTAAACCATCAGCACAGCTACTCCACTGCACAAGAGACGGATGGAGTCTGAGTGCGGGGATGCCACATAGGCAGGGCCCTGAGGGGTGAGGCACGCGTTGGCCAGCAGCCTGGGAAGCAGGCTGGCACCGAGGTGGGCTCTGAGGCTGGGGGATGCCCGTTGGTGGGCGCTTCTGCCCCTGCAGGTTCTCCTCACTGCGGACGGGCTGAGCCCTTCCTGGTGTGGCCGTGGGAGATGAAGAGAAGACAAGTAACCAGCAGGAAGCTTGGGGTAAGGATGGAAAAACCAGAGAGCAAGGTGAACCGAAAGCAGCAAGAAATTGGCAGAGAAAGATTATCCTGCCTGCAAGACTCGGCATTCATGAAACTGAGAGTCTCTGGCCCTGGCTGAGCCCAGCTCCTCTGCATCGTGGGTTTGCCCCCTTCCGCCCTGCCAGCCTGTGATTTCTCTGCGTGGGGCCGGAGTACTTCTTACCTGCTACTCTTTGTTTTTTTTTTTTTTTCGGTACTGGGGATCGAACTCAGGACCCTGCTCTTGCTAGGCAAGCGCTTATTCCACTGAGCTATATCCCCAGCCCCTTACCTGCTACTCTTTGTGAGGGTCCTGCTCAGTTCTTTGCTGGGGCCACCAAGAAACTAGACCCAGCTGCCCGAAACCTCTGTCCACTGACACGCCCGAGGCAGGTCTCTGACCAACCCAGGCACCTCGCATGCCCACCCGCAGGCAGGTCCTTAGTCCCGTGTCTGGTGGGGGCCTCCTGGGCCTCTGCACTGATGGGCTGAGCAGCGGGTGCAGGGCCTCGGCGGGCTCCGCTCCCTCCCTGGGGTGGCTCCCTGGCCTCCTCCCCATCCCCACTAGGCTCTCCCCTCTGACAGGTACCTCATTAGCAGAATCTCTATAAATAACGCCGATGAGTTAGAGCTACAACAAGGTAGCTCATTAAAGGCACTTCGCTCATCGCACTTCCCAATTAGTGTTTCTGTGGTGCAGCTGCCAGGGCTGCGTGTGACAGGGGCCCTTGGCATATGGTAGGGCCTGGCCAGGCCTGGGTCCCTGGGGGAGCTGGCATCCCAGCCCCAGGCAGAGGATTCCTCCACCCCTCCTAGCCTGGCAGCTCTGTGTGGCCAGTGACCCAGGGGACAGAGAGCCTGTGAGCACCAGTGCCCATGAGGGCAGAAGACTCTGCTGCTCCACGCACCTCAGAAATGCATCCAGGCCAGGGCTGTGCATCTGACACATGCGTGGGCCATAACCCCATAGCATCCGAGGCTCTGCAGTGCCACTCCAGGGCCTCCCTCATAACTTCCCTGTCCGGTGTCTGTCCTGCTTACAGTCTTCCCTTTACCTTCTTCTTTTTTTTTTTTTTTTGTCTTTTTTCTTTTTTGAGACAATGCCTCACTAGGGAGTCCAGGCTGGCCTTGAACTCACTATTCTAGTCCAGGCTGGCCTCAAATTCATGATGATCCTCCTGCCTTAGCCTCCTGAGTTCTGGCATTACAGGTGTGTGCCACTATGCCCAGCTTTTCTGGGTTATCTTCTCTTACAGGTGACCTTAAGCTCTCTCACTGCAGCTTCTGTGGATAACATTGTCTTCCTTAGATGTTGAAGTCATTGGTAACAGCAGTAGAGGGAATTTCAGGCAGGAGAAGAGAAAAAGTGTGCCAGAGGGGCTGTGGCATGTGGGGTGAGGGTGTTCTCAGGACCAACCTGCTAGGCTGCCATTTGTGTACACTTTTCCACATTTAAGGGAGCAGACTAGAGGGCTTTGGCCACTTGCCCAGGTCATGGCAGGTAGGTGCCATCACGTGGGTGGAACCGAGGGCACAGGAGCGGCCCTGTGGGAGCGGGATTCCAATGACTCAAGCGCTGCTCACCTGTCCCAGCAGGTCATGGGGCAGAAAGCGGATCTCCAGGCCCCCGCCCTGCCCTACAGCCAACCCCTCTTTCCCCACCTGCGTTTCGTTCCCCTGACTGCTCTGCCTTCTGTGTGCACTGTGGCTCTGCACTTTCTGCTTCATTCTGGGGAGGAAACGACTCCCAACTTCTCTTCCTCTTGCCTAGCTGAATCGATAGCCTAGCTGGGCGAGGCAGATAATGAAATTTACATTCAATGGTTTCCATGGCAACCCCAGTGCTGGACCAGTTTCTCCTGCTCTTGGGGGCATAGTGTTCTGCAAGGAACCAGGTATCCAAAAGCTTAGCTCCCCGAGGATGTGACAAGGGTTTTCAAGAGACCCGGACAGGTCGGGTCCTCACGACCACCAAGTTTTCTAGCTTGGAGGGGAGAGGAATCCTCATTGGAGGGGAGAGGAATCCTCATTTCCCCATACGTTGGAGGGACACGCTAATGATCCTGCTCTCCTCGAATCCCCATTGCTAACACCATAGGCTCCAACTACACGCCAGACCTGTGCTGAGCACTGCGGTGTTATCCTCTTTCATCTCTGCTGCAACTTAAACAGGTGGGCACTTTGTTATCCCATTTTACAGATGGAGAAATTGAACCTGGGGAGCATCACATGAGTCTGAGCTACCAGAATGAAGCTAGGTTGTCTGGAGTCCTGAAACCATGGCCTTAAGTGTTCTGCAATGAGACAGTGGCCTTGTGAGCTCACACAGGCCCTTCCTGCTTCTCCAACATCTCCAGAGAGGTCTACAGGACCCCGGTCGGAAGCACAGGTCTGCAGCCATGTGGCCCGGGCCCTTACTCATCTTGTCTGTGCCTTGAACTCTCTGGCCCTGAACTAAGGATGGAACGGAGCATCTGCCCCTTTCCAGGTTGGATGAGTGGGTGGAAAGAGAGGAGACCATGTGTGTGGGGCGGACTTGGGCACACGGCCAGGCCTCAGTATTCATGGCTGCCACTTACGCAGCGCCTGCTGAGTGATGAGAGGAATCGGCCTGCAGGATCCCAAAGGAGGCAGTGATGGCCAGTCCTGGGGCTCTGGGGACTTCCGGAGGAGGCGTGGCTGGGCCCAGGCAGGGGCAGACAAGAACAAGGACATCTGAGGAGGAGAGATCAACAGGGAGGAAGGAAGGGGTGCGGGACATTTGGGGCAAGTTGAGTGTGGGGCAGGGTGTGACTCTGCGACTCGGGATGGGCGGAGGTGACACCTGTCATCCCTGACCACACAGCGTCTTATTCCTCTCCACAGTTTTCCTTCAGCAACCAGCCCTGCCCCCATTCCTAGTCTGTGTGGTCCTGGAGTGCTGGGGACCAGGGGACATGAAATAATATATCACTACGCCAGGGATCAGGCTATGCGACTGGGGCCCTGTGGTGTTGAGGTCAGTGTGACCTTGCTTGAGGAACAGAGAGGTATGTGGAAGGCTGCCACGCTTCACAGCTGTGCAGAGATAGCTCAAACCGCAGCGCTCCTGCGGCAGGAGAACATCTGCTGAGGACCCTGCAGAGAGCGCAGGCACCCAGGTGTGGGGAAGAACGTGCCCTCCATTAACTTTTCCCTGTCTACCATGGTCGCTGTTCCAGGAAAAGCACACCAGCCCTTCTCCTGAGCTCCTCGCTTGCTAATAAAAGTGGGTCAACCACAGAGATTGACGTGCTGTCCACTAGAGGCAGGTTCCTCCCGGTCTCCTTGTACCTTGAATATTGTCTTTTGTCTTTCTTTATTCCCCACCATTGCGCCCCCAGGTATCCAGGGGTCTGATCATTCCCAAGCCCTGGAGGCTGACAGGTCACCCCCTAGGTGTACATATGGGCACATGACTCAGTCTTAGCCAATGAGAGACTTGCACCTCTTAGAGCTGTAGTGATTGGTTGGGAGTTGGGCACGTGACTCCAACAGAGCCAGTCATTGCTTGTAATGCCTGAGACTTTTCCCTCCACAGGTAGTGAAGCTGGGAGAAGGAAAGTTTGACCCTTGTGGGATGGGGCTGTTTGCCACACAAGGAAAGAGCCTGTATGAGGATGAAACCAACACAGAGGGGAGTGTGGCCTAAAGTGGCAAAAGAGGGATTCCTGCAAGTGTTCCTGGACCCAGCTGTGCCTGAAGTCCTACATTTTCTTTGCACATGAGCCAATAGATTCTCCTTCATTTTATTTATACTGGTGAGAGCTGGGATCACAGCTTTTACAAGTGTAGGAATTGTCTTTTTTGGAGACAGGGTCTATGTAGCCCAGGCTGTCGTTGAACTCAAGGCAACCCTTCTGTGTCAGCCTGCCCAGTGCTGGGATTACAGGCATGCACTACCATGCCTGGTGGTAGGAATTGTCCTTAATACAAGAGAAGTGACAGACACGGGTGGAACAGAGGGCAGGCACCAGGGGACAAGTCCTAGATGCCACGGTGAGGGAAGGATGCACACAGCATTGGTAAGATCAGCCTGGGTGTTTGTGAGACCCCTGATGCAGGGGCCCCAAGCGGCTTTCATGCTGCAGAGGTGGCACGGGGAGTTGTGTATGGGCTGGGACTCCGGGCAGGGTCTCTTGGTTCCCATGCCTGTAAAGGGTTGCCACAAACTCAGTGGCTTAAAGCAATACAAACATTATATTTCTGGAGATCGGAAGGCTGACATGAGTCTCACTACACGAAACCATAGTGTCTACCAAGTCCCCTTCCTCTGTGAAAGCTGGAGAGGAGGCCCTGCTTCCTTACCCTCCCCAGCATCCCATGGTCACCGGCGTTCCTGTGCTTGTGGTGCCCTCTCCTCTCTTCAAAGCTCCTCTCTGCAGCCTTGGCCCCTGACAGGGACTCTTCTCTATGACTCTCCCCTCCTTCCTCCCTGTCAGAAGGAGCCTTGTCTTACTCTGGGACACTGGACAGTCCATGAGCATCTCGCCATGTCAGGATCTGAACTTGCTCACACATGTACTGAATGACACACTCCCAGGGTCCAGGGATTGGGATGTGGGACACCTTAGGGGGTCTTGCTCCAACAACATGGGGTAGTGGAGATGGAGAAGTGGGGTGGAGAGGACACAGATGGGCACTTATGCCACTAAGTTACATCGCCGGCCATTTTCTTTTGGTACTGGGAATCGAACTCATCGAACGATCGACCTTGTGCTTGCCAGGCAGGCGCTTGTGCCACTGAACTTTATCCCCAGCCCATTGAAATGAGTCGGAGAGGACACACGAGGCAGGGACTTGGAATACAGATGTGGGTGACTCATGATTATTTTGACTTAATGGTTTCAGATGTTTCAGACCACGGTTGGTTGGCCCTGTTACTTTTGGGCCTATAGTGGCTCAGTGCCTTGTGATGGGAGGGCGTGGCAGAACAAGGCTGCTGATCTCATGGTGGTAAGCAGCAAAAGGAGAGGCAGGACCGGTCCCTATATATCCCCTTCCAGGCCACACCTCCAATGACCTCACTTCCTCCCACTAGGCCCCAGGTCTTTTTATTTTTGTCTTTTTGAGGCAGGGTCTCACCATGCAGTTCAGGCTGGCCTTGAGCTCACTTTGTAGCCCAGTCTGGTCTTGAACTGAAAATGATCCTCTTGCCTCAGCCTCCTGAGTGCTGGGATTACAGGCGTGTGCCACCACTAGGCTCCAGCTCTTAAAGGTTCTACCAGCTCCCAATTTGCCATCAGCTGGGGATCCAGCCTTTGTGCATGGGCCTTTGGGGGGACATCCAGATCAAACCACAGCTAGCAAACGGGCTGGCTGTTATGGAGTCTCAAGGCTTATCTTTCTTGTCTTACAAGTTGTTTCATTAGGGAGTTGCTGTTTGTATCTTCCTCATTTTACAGATAAAAGAACAGAGACATAGAGGGTTTAAGAAACTCTCCCAGGGCCATGAAGCTGGTACGTGACAAAGAGGAAATTCTAACCCAAGCAGATGTGTGACTGGGCTTACAATAGGTGTATTTGACCAAATTGGCATCATGCTGACCTTCAGGGTAGCTTTCCATGAACACTTTCCTGTCTTGATATTTCACAGGAGCATGATTTTTATGGCTGCATAGTAATTCACCTCCCAAAGTTCTTCATCGTTTATTTCTCTCTCTCTCTGCTGTTAGAAACAACCTGATGAATGTTTATCTTTGGGACATTTTTAAGGCTAATACGTCTTTTTGACTCTGGACCCCCAGCTGTCCCCATCTCAGCACTCAGGAGAGAGAAGATGCCGCTAGCGGGGTCCCCCCTGCCACCTTGGTGCTCTAGCAGGAGCGGTTGGGGTTGGAGCTGGGAGCTCCATGGGGAGAGGAACTCATTCCCAGACACTGACTCTGTGACAGAGGTGGCGCTTCATGCAAGGGACACCTCAGGCTTGAGGCCCACAGTGGGACAGCTGCCCCCTTGGTAATAACCTGTGGAGCCCAGGTTCTGGACTTTGATCCTGACGTCCTTCTGTTTGAATCTCTCTGGCCTCTGAGTTGAGGTGTCCCAGTGCACAGAGGTCCCTGCAGAGTAGGCCTGCCACCTTGGGGACCAGGGTAGGGCCAAGAAACCTGTGTTTTTGGGATCCGAGTGCAAGAATGTGCCTCAGCATTTCAGGCTGGGGTTTTCCAGAACAACTTGGAACCCTGAACTTTTAATGTGACATTTTCCATTTTTCCAAGGTTGAAAAATGGTCTTAGTCCTCTTGTGCTGCTGTAACCAAATACCACACACCAGGTAGTTTATAAAGAACTGTTCGAGCTGTGTCCTAGCATGATGGAGGGTGTCACATGGGGGATGGGGCATATGCTGAGTTCAGGTCCCTCCCTCTTCTCATAAAGCTGCTAATGCCTTTCTGGGACCCTACCTCGTGACCTCCTCTGTCCTAATCACTTCCATAGACCCAGTCTCTAAACACCTTTACCACCATGAATTTGGAAGTTAAGCTTCAGCACTTTTCCCCGATAGCCAAAACCAAATCCTCTTCTCACTTGTGGACTAGACTGCCCATTATTTCCTGAGTCCCTTGCACCGTCCTTGTGTTCTTGATTACAGAAGGAGTGGCGTGTCTGGCGCTGTCCCTTATTTATTTAGCAGCACACCCCAGAACCCTGTCCTCGTTACACACAGAGCCTCTTTCCATCCTCCACACATGCCTTCCACGGCACGAGGGGCCTCTGTTGACTTAACCTGCTGGCTCTCATCAAGCAGTGATGTTTCACTGGCGGTGTCAAGAGACACTTTTGATTGTCACTGTTTAGTTTTGATCAAAAAATGTCCCTGACATTCTTGATGTGTTCAGAAGTGAGGCCTTGGGAAAGTGGACAGATCACGGGACACTGACATTCTCACCAGTGGATTGATCTATTGTTAATAGCTGAGTCTACTGCTAGGATGCAGGGCCTGGCTGGAAGAGGGCACGTGGGAGGGGTGGCCTAGGAGGGTGTACGCTTGTCCCGGACTCCTCTCTTCTCTCCCACTCCTTCTTGGTGGAGAAGATGTTTCCACCTTAGAGCCAGTTACCCACGGACCGAGCCCTCTGAAACCGTGAGCCCAAATGCACTTTTTCTTCTGCATATTGTGTATGTTAGGTATTTTGCCCCACCAATGGACAGCTGGGTGTGTGTGTGCTCTTGTTACTTCACTGAGGCCAAGAATGCTGCTAAACCTCCTCCCATGAACAGGATTTCCCTCACAGGGAAAATGATCTCTTCTGAAATATCAACAGCAGTGAGGCTACAGAATCCACACTAAACCCAGTTAAGGTTATAGTGTTTAGCTGTGAGGATACAGGATATACTGAGAGATTGTCCACAGCACGATAAAGATGCGTTCACGGTTCACCTGCAGTTCAAATTCAGATGGGCATCCTATAGTTTTCTGGGAACCTGAAACCCACCCCCTATTGATAGAGACACAGTGGCTTCCAGTCTTCCACTACGAGAATAATGTAACAAGGAGTAAATGTCATTGCACCTTCCTCTGTTCACAGGCAAAGGTTTCTGTAGGATCAGTGCCTCAGTGTGGAATTATTAGCGCAAAGGTCACAATTGAGATTGTGTTAGACCCTCCCAGGCTTACTCTTACCAGGCCAAATGAATTTATATTCCCACCAGCAAATGTACAAGGGTGACTGCTTCCCTGCAGGAGACTTTGGGATTTTTGCCATTTTGACGGAAAATACAAACAGAAAACTTCCAGCGGAAAACACATCCAAGTAGCCCATGGCAAGCCAGCTCAGGGTCGCTTCTGTATGCTGTTGTCCCAGTCTCCAGTGTAGCTGTGTGACGCACACCTTCCGTCTCAGAGAGGTCAAGCCCCTGCCCGGGGTCACACGGCTGGTGGGTGCTGGAACCCTCCTTGGCCTGCTTCCCGAGTCTCCGTCCCCCTGTGAATGTTGGCTCAGCCTCTACAATGAGTCAGTCTAGGGCGGGCCACGGTGGGCCGCCTCCCCGCCCTCCCTGCCAAGTCTCACCAGAAGCTCCTCTTGTCTCACTATCAAAAACCCTCTTGGGCTGGGGATACAGCTCAGTGGAATAAGTGCCTGCCTAGCAAGCACAGGGTCCTGAGTTCGATCCCCAGTACCGCCAAAAAACAAAAACAACAACAACAACAACAACAAACCCCTCTTGTCTGGGCCCCTTGTCTAATACACAGCATCGGCAGCGGCTCTGGCCATGAGCGGAGAGGAGGCCTCGCTGAAGCCTGAGCAGTCGTACAGACATGGCTAATTGGTTAAATAGATTCTTCTACACATGCAGCCTTGAGCTTTCGGCTTCGATAAGGTGTAATATTAATTTTCATTAAATCTCTGAAGGCTTGGCCAAATATTTCCATTTTCTGAACACATCCCTCGATCACACAATCTATAGTCCCCTGAGACAAGGCCACTGGGAAGAGCCACTCTCTCCCAGGACTCGTTCTGCTTTCATGGCAATGGGGGAGGGGGCACCAGTGTGTGTGGGAGGGGAGCCAGATGTATCAAGGCCACCAAGGCCTACTGTGTGCCTGTCCCATAGTCAGGACTTCCCACTCCTGTTTAACCTCATAACACAAAACAGCAACTAGGTAGGGTCTCACTATATAGTCCAGGCTGGCCTCGAACTTGCTATGTAGCCCAGGCTGGCCTTGAACTCCTGGTGATCCTCCTGCCTCAGCCTGCTGCAGGCTGGGATTATAGCATGTGCCAGTAGAGTTGGCACTTACGTGATCATTTTGAGGGTGCCCCAAGATGACAAAATCACTCTCCACCCCAAAGCATAAAGCCTCTCTTTCTCCAGGGCATTTTGTTTTCTCTGAGTGAGGAATTTTAAAATTCTGCCTCATAAAGCTTTTTAGTATCTCTTGGTGTGTCCTGCAATTTCTTTCTGTGACATAAGTCTGCAAACCTACAACCTACTCCTGGGTTGGGGTGAGCTGGGGTGAGTTGGGGTCCCCATCTCCCCTTTGGGGGCCCCATCAAGTGACACATTGGCCCTGGTGATTAGAAAAGGGCAGGTTCCTCAGGCCTGGTACCTAGATTTAACTCTAGGAGTTTGGTTCAGCTGTCGGTGTGGTGGTGCAGGCATGTAATTCTAGCACTTTGAGAGGCTGAGGCAGGAGAATCCCAAGTTTGAGCTCCTCCTGGGCAATTTATCGAACTTAGTGAGACCCTTTCTTAGAATAAAAGGAAAGCAAAACCTACACAAGCACACAAACAAAACATGGGGCTGTAGCTCAGGGCAAAGGCCCCGAGTTCAATCCCCAGCACAGCAAAGAAGGTTGAGGTGGCAAGAAGACAGAGTCAGAGCGTGGAGGAAGGGGAGGCCCGGGAGGGAGAGAGCAAACGGAACCCCTTGGACGCCTCCCAGGAGCCCGGCCCCCTGCCTTGCCCCAGGAGGTCCACCCTTGTGTCGTCTACATTATTTAAACAGGTAAAATACTACATCTTCCTCCCCTTCCACCTCTTTTCTCTTGGTCTTTTCCCTCTTCTGCTCTTTTATCTTCCTCCTCCTCTTCTCTTCCCCTTCTGTCCTTCCTCTTCCTCCTCCTTTTCCTCGAGGTGCTTAAAAATTTTTTGGTTGAGTCACTTTTCAACCCTAAGTGTCTCTAGCTGGAGCTCCCGGGGGGGCGGGGCACAGTGACAAGGGATGTTCTGGTCAGCTGACCCTGACTTCCCGTCCTCTGGAGGTGGCTGGGCCTTTCCTATTTGATGAGCGTTCTCAGGGCACTGCTAGGTCCTCTTTGCTGGCAGGACGGTGCCAGTTACTGTGGTGCCTGGCTGTGCTCTGGAGCCTGGGTAACTGGTTCCTCCAGTGACAGCAGGCACGGGCTCCTCGCCCATATCACAGGGATGGAGGAGGAGCCCAGGACCAAGCACGGGCAGCTTCTAACACTGATGAGGAGCCAGTGGTCCAGAGACTCCCAGGGTGAGAATAAAAGACGGAATGTGGAGCCTTCACACTGAGCTCCAGCCCTAGCCCTTTAACAATATTTTTTTATGGGACTTGTTAAGTTCCTAAATTGCCTAGGCTGGTCTTGAATTTGAGGTCTTCCTGCTTCAGCCTCCCACAGTGCTGGAATTACAGGCATGAGTCATCACACCCCACTCGCACACACTCTCTTGTTGCCTTAGGGATGGGCCTGGGTTGGTGGTGGGGGCTCATGATCACAAAAGTCATAAGAACATATACAAAATTTCACTGTGAGTCCAGTCAGTACTCTCACCCAAGGAGGACGGGAGGCTTATCCCACAGCCTCTCTGCTCCAGGGTGGGATCTGATCTGAGAATTTTTGCACTAACAGCAGAACCTGGAATTAGATTTTCTGTTTCTGTTTTAATTTGTGGTTTCATGATTAGGAAGGCGACGCTTCCTTTCATATGTTTATGGGCTGCTTGTTTTCCTCTGTTTCCTGGATTCCTGTTTATATGCCTCTCCTTTGTGTCTGCCGGGTTGTTTATCTTTTGCTTATTACTGCCAGGCACTCTTTATCTCTTTGGGATATTAATCTTTTTCCTGTAATAGATGTTGTAAGCATTTTCTCCCAGTCTGTCATTGCTGTTGGAAAGCTGTTTTGTTTCTTTGCTTGTTTTTTTGAGACAGGGTCTTGCTAAATAGTCCAGGCTGGGCTTGAACTCACTATATAGTCCAGGCTAGCCTCCAGCTTGTGGTGATCCTCCTGCCTCATCCTCCTGAGGGGTTGGAATTTCTGGTGTATGCCATCACGCCTTGCTTGAAAATTGTTAATTGGGACTTTTCCCATATAGAACTTTGATTTTATGCAGTCAAAAGTATTTCCTTTATGGCATCTCAATCTCTGGCTTTGTACCTTTACCCATTCTAGAATCTAGTAGTTTATGTGTCATGTTATACTTTAATGAAATCTTTATGTTCAGACTTTTGATCTAGCCCTACTTTTTTTTGGAGGGACGTCCCTGAGTAGGCATGAACCCATTTATCTGAAATTTACTGTTGTGCATGACAATTTCCCTGTGTCCTCGATCTGCATCTATTCACCAGATTGCTTCTAAATTTTCTGTGCCACTTTTTTGTTGTTAGTATTATTATTATTATTATTTTGAATTCTGGGGAATTCTCATGGCTTCCACATGCATTTAAGGGATCAACTTGCCAAGTTCTTAAAAAAAAAAAAAAAAGAAGCCAGCATGGTGGCACACGCCTGTAATCCAAGCACTCGGGAGGCTGAGGCAGGAGGATCGTTGTGAGTTTGACACCAGCCTGGGCTACAAAGTGAGATCAAGGCCAGCCTGAACTGCATGGCAAGACCCTGTCTCAAAAAAGACAAAAGCAAAACAAAATAACTCCTTTGGGTTTTGGATTGCTGTTACATCCTGAATGAACTTTTCCATGGTTATATTTATTTATTGGTACCAGAGTCCACACACAGTTGTTTATTTATTGGACACCAGAAGCAAACAATGAGTTAATAATTATTTCTCATTTTGTGGCCTGTTATCATTTACTCAATGTTTCTTTCTTATATTTTTTTCCTTTTCTCTCAACCCCCATTCCCACATAGCAAAGTGTCTTTGAGCAGTTATTCATCTTTATAAAATATTTAGTATTGTTTTGTCAAGTGCTATAGATTTTTTAGCCCCCAGTCATCATCCTGTTCTAAACTCCATTCAGAGAGCTGTGTGGATAGCAAATCTGTTGCCTCTGGCAACCGCAGAGCATTCCTAGGCAACACACATCTGTTTTCTTAACCAGTCCCCTGGCAGTGGGCTCCAAGGTTGCCTTCGGCTCCTGGACTCCTTGAACAGTGCTCCGCAGACGGAGCAGCCTCTCTGAGCTGCGTCTCTGTGGATTTCAGCCCGCTTTTCTTGAGAGCCCACAAGCAGGACTGGCTTCACCCGGCACCTGATTTCCACAAGCAGCGCTCGGGACTTGCTGATTCCTGCAGCTTTGCCAAGGCTGCGTAGTGATTTTTTTTTTTTTTTCCTGGCTTCTTGATTTTGCCACTGTGATGGGGTAATTATTTTCGTGTACGTTTCCTGATTCCGCATGAAGGGAAGTGTCTTTCTGTGTACTGAACACAATGAGTTTCCCTTACTCTGAGTCGCCTTGACGTAGTGGGGGGAAAATGTAACTCCCACCCTGAGATAGGAGGTTAGTGCGACAAAAGCTGGCTGGGGAAGTGGGTGTAACCTGCTAGTTACAAGATTTCGGACACATACACAGAACGGTTTCCAAAGACCTGCCTGTGGATTTCTCAAGAGTAGGTTTTTGGCAGGATGGCCAAGACCTGACCTCAGCCTGTGGCGCAGTTTCAGCATGGCCTTGCAGGACCCGGATGTAGAAGGTCTTGTGTTTTCTCGAGATTTGGACAGCACGGAAGAAAGGCGGCCATGCGGAATGGTGCTGGCTTGACTTTCCACGGTCTCCCACAGTTTCCCAGATACAGCGTGTGCTTGCTTTCAGCTTTGCCCTCTTCCTTTTTCTCTTCACTCCTCCCAAGCCCACTCTGCAGCCAGTCCCGTCCCCCCGCCGCCCGCCCCACGCCTCACTTTTGCTTTCTTGAATAAACTTTACTATAGCTTTTTGCTCATTTTGTTCAATTCTTTGTTTGAGGCAAGAAGAACCTGGACTCTAACTCCAAGGGGACAGGCGAGCAACCTGAACCTGGTAATGTTTAGCTGGGAAGCCACTTTTTAGAAACAAGCTACCTGACAATAATCCTGGTAGATGTCAGATACGCCAAGTTCATGTAAGCCAAAATCTTGAAGAATGAATTCTAAGGAACAATGGAATTTAACAGTAGGAAAATTTGGGGGGGAATAGGAAGAGCTCCTGAGAGACAGGAGGGGCCCTGAATGGGTTGCCCATGAGCCCACTTCTCTGAGAAAGTTTTACAGAGCAAAATCACGTGGTGGGTCCAATGTGGGTCAAAACGATAATCAGCCAATCAGATTACAAGGATAGCTGCTTGGCTAATACTGATCCAATAGTAGCAAGGGCATATGGATGATATAATTAACCTTGGTCGATAATCTATAATCTTGTCTCGTCTTTAGTTTTAGTCTTAGTCTTAGTCTTGGTTTTAGTGGTCTGGGTGGGAGAGGATGGCCCTCACCTGATGAGATAATGGTTTATTTACATGGAAATCTGAAAAAGGTGGTACCAGTAATCTCAAGCACCCCTTCATTCCTTAGGGAAGTATGTAAATCTGGCCATTATGACTTTCATCTTCTTCAGATGCGCCTCCAGCCACTGTTTTGATGTGTTCTGAACTTCTGCACTGACTCCCTGGAAGGCTTCACCCTCTCTGACGCTGCCTGTAATATTTCTCCCTAGCTTAGCTGTCTCTAATAGCCCCATCATCCTTATCTTTTGGCCGTGGGTGATTATTTTGTTGCTACTTTGCAGAAGTTCCTTGAATATTTTTGAGTGTTTTGGTAGGTGCTCCAAGCACCTTTCCCTTAGCTATAGCACTGACTATTTATTGAACAAAATCGCTTCATTCTGATCTGGTTAAGCCCATCTATGTTCCATGTGATGTGTTTTTTTTTTAACAGTTATTTTAAAGAGAAAAAATATAACAAAATTTCAAAATAAGGTAATAGGATATTAACAATGGTTAATACATTGCATATAGTTATCTTTAAATTAGTTACTCAGGGTACAAAATAGGTACTTAATTGTTCAAACTATATTAGCACAAACCTTTTTTCCCAATGAACTAAGAGAAATTAGTAGTATAACTATCATATATATTTGCTTTTTCCTTTCCCTCATCCTAGTTTCTCTTTCCTTTTGAACAGTTTCTTCCCATTTTATAATATGTATATTTTGGATCTTATTTACTCTTTGAGGTTCTCATACTAGGGAGGCAATACCATGTTACACATGTGAGTCTGGTTTATTTCACTTATAAGTATGGGTCTCGAGTTGCATCCATTTGCCTATAAAAGTCTCTAGCTTATCCCTCTTTATGGCTGAGTAGTACTCCACTGTATAAAAAGACCATATCTTTTTTATCCATTCCTTGGTTGATGGGCATTTGGGTTGTTTCTAAGGTCTAGCTATTACAAATTGTGCTGCTATAAACATGGGCACACATTTATTGCAGTGAGATGATGTTTTTAACTGTTCTGGGAAGATACCCAGAAGGAGAATAGCTGGATGAAATGAGACCTCCAATCCTAGTTTTTTGAGGAATCTCCACAGAGTTCCACAGTGGTTGCACCAGTCTGTACTCCTACCAACAGTGGAGAAGGGTTCCTTTTCCTCCACAACCCCTCCAGCATTTGTTACTGGTTGATTTCTTGATAATAGTCATTCTTTCTGGGGTGAGATGGAATCTCAGTGTTGTTCTAATTTGCATCTCTTGAATAACCAGTGATGTTGAACATTTTTTCATATATTTGCTATTTGTATTTTTTCATCAGAGAATTGTTTATTCACCGCTGATACCAATTTTTGTATTGGGTCTTTAAATTTTGGAGGCTTGAATTTTTTGAGTTCTCTATATGTTCTCCATAGTAATCGTTTGTCTGAGGAACAGCTGGCAAACATTTATTTCCCAATATTTTCCATATTGTAGATTGTCTCTTCACTCTGTTGGTGGTTTCTCTTGCTGTACAAAAGCTTTTTAATGAGATGAGATTCCAGTTGTTGATTCTTTGTGATATTTCCTCTGCATTTGGTGTTTTAGTCTTTCAGTCTTTGCCTAGGTCAATGTCTTCAAGAGCTTTACCTATTCCATCTTCCAGCAGATTTAATGTTTCTGTTTTAATGTTTAGATCTTTGATCCATTTTGAATTTAGTTTAATTTAGTGCATGGTGAAAGATATGGGTCCAATTTTAGTCTTCAGCATGTCCAAAGCCAGTTTTTACAGTATCATTTATTAAAGAGGCTGTCTTTCTTCTGGTGAATATGTATGGCACCTTTGTCAAAGATAAGGTGGCCGAGTATATCTGGAGTTGTTTCTGCATCTTCTAATCTGTTCCATTGATCTTCAGGTCTGTTTTTGTCCCAGTACCATGCTGTTTTTTATCACAGTAGCTTTATAATATAATTTCGATGTCTCTTGCCTTTCCTTTTTTGCCCAGAACTGCCTTTGCTATTCTAGGTCTCTTCTGGTTTCAAATGAATTTTAGGATTGTTTTCTGTAATTCTGTGAGATACACTGTTGGAATTTTGATCAGAATTACATTAAACCTGTGTGTAACAGTTTTGGAAGTATGGCCATTTTCACTATTTTGGTTCTTCCTTCCCAAGAGTAAGCAATATCCTTTTATTTTCTAATATCTTCATCAATCCCCCTTTTCAGAGTATTGTGGTTTTCAATGTAGAGGTCTTTTACATATTTTGTTAGATTGATTCCTAGGTATTTCTCTCTTTTTTTGATGCTATCGTAAAAGGTGTTGTTTCCCTAATTTCTCTCTCAGTGAGTTTGTTATCATGTATTGGAAGGCTATTGATTTTTGAATGTTGACTTTGTATCCATCTGCATTCCTGAGTTTGCTTATTAAATCTGGCAGTTTTTTAGTGGAGTTTTTGGAGTCTTTTCTGTAGAGCATCATGTCATTCACAAATAACAATAATTTAACTTCTTCTTTTCCTATCATTATTCCTTTTATTTCTCTCTCTGTTCTAATAACTCTGGCTAAATTTTCCAGGGCTATGTTGAATAAGAGTGGAGACAATGGACATCCTTGTCTTGTTCCTGATTTTAGTGTGAAAGATTTCAGGTTTTGTCCATTTAGTATGATGTTGGCTGTTGGTTTGTCATAGCTGGCTTTTATCTGATTGAGATGAAGACCATTGATTTCAATTTTGTGCAGAGTTTTTATCGTAAGTAGGTGCTGGACTTTGTCAAAAGCTTTTCCTGCATCTATTGAAACGATCATATTGTTTTTGCACTGGGCTCAGTTAACATTATGTATTATGTTTATTCATTTACATATGTTGGACCATCCCTGCATCCCTGGGATGAACCCACCTTGGTCAGAGTGTATAATCTTCTTGATGATTTGCTGCATTTATTTGCCAGTATCTTACTAAGGATTTTTGCATCTGTGTTCATGAGGGATGTTGGCCTGTAGTTCTCTTTTTTAGTTGGGTCATTCTTTGGTTTTGGTATCAGAGTAATGCTTGCTTCCAGGGACGAATTTGGGAGTATTGTTTCCTTTTCGATTTCATTAAAGCGTTTGAGAAGTAGTAGTATTAGGTCTTCTCTAAATTTTTTTGTAGAATTCAGCAGTGAATCCATCAAGGCCTGGGCTTTTTTTTATTGGTAGGTTTTTAATTACATTTTTGATTTCACTGATTGATATTGGTTTATTTAGGATTTTTGTAGCTTCTTGATTCAGCTTTAGTAACTCAGATGTATTAGAAATCTATCCATTTCTTCTGATTTTTCAGTCTTATTAGAATACAGCTTCTCAAAGTACTTATAGATAATCTGGATTTCTGCAGGGTCTTTTGTGATTTCACTCTCTCATCCCTAATTACTTGGAGTTTTTTCCTTTTTTGCTAAGGTTGGATAAGGGTTTGTTAATTTTATTTAATCTTTCAAAGAACCAACTTTTTGATTCATTGATTCTTTGTATTTTTTCTTAGTCTCCAGTGCATTAATTTCTGCTCTGATTTTTATAATTTCCTCCCCTGTATGAGCTTTTGGTTTAGCCTGCTCTTCTTTTTCTAGAAGTTTGAGGTTCACCATTAAGTTGTTTGTTTGTGCTTGTTCAGTTTTCCTGATATGGATATTTACTGCTATAAATTTGCCTCTTAGGACTGCTTTCATTGTGTCCCATGAATTCCTCTACATGGTATTAGCATAATAATTTAATTGTACAGGCTTTAATTTCATCTGTGACCCATTGGTTGTTCAGGAAGGTGCTTTTTAATTTCCATGTGTTTATGAAGTTCTTGTGATTTCTTTTGCCATTGATTTCCAGTTTCATTGCACTATAGTCTGATAATATGCATGGGATAACTTATTTATTTATTTTCTAGTTGATCTGTCCTTTTGTGACAGTGTGGGTATTCAGATCCCTTAATACAATTGTATTAGTGCTTATTTTATTTTTCATGTCCGTTAATACTTGTTTTATATAGTTGGGTGCACTGGTATTTGTTGCAGATATATTTATGATTGTTAGCTCTTTCTCTTGAATTATTCTCTTTTCAAGGATGTAGTGACCCGCTTTGTTTCTCTTAATCAGTCTTGGCTTGAAATTCACTTTGTCTGCAAATGGAATAGCTACCTCTGCTTTTTTTCTGAGTTTCTATGACATGGAATATTGTTTTTCATCCTTTGACTTTCAGTCTATGAATTTCTTTTTGAGTTAAATGTGTTTCTTATATGCAGCATATTATTGGATCTTGCTTCTTGATCCATTCTGCAAGTCTGTGTCTTTTGATTGGTGAATTGAGACCATTAACATTAATAGTTACAATTGTTATGTATTGACTTATCCTTATCTTATTTTCCTGTTGTTAGCTCCCCGCTCTCCCCTTCTCTGTTTAATTGTTTGCCTTCCTAGTGGATTCCTTCTGTTGGGGTTCATGGAGCAGTAGTCCTTGTTATCTCTTTCTAGAATGTCCTTCAAAACATTTTGGAGTGCTGGTTTGATGGTCAGATGTTCTTTGTCATGGAAGTATTTTATTTCTCCATCAATTTTGAACGATAATTTTGTGGGATACATCAACCTGGGTTGAAGGTTGTTTTCCTTTAGAACTTGAAATACTTCAAACTCTCCTTGACTTTAGGGTTTGTGCTGAAAGCTCAGCTGTGATTCTGATGGGGTTTCCTTTATAGGTGAGTTGTTTCTTTTCTAACAGCTTTTAAGATTCTATTCTTGTGTTGAATTTCTAGAATCTTGACTGATCTGTCTGGCTATAGATTATTTTTTATTTTGGCTAATTGGAGTTCTATATGCCTCACTTATTTGTATGTCAAACTTTTTTTCCCTACCAGGGAAGTTTTTGGCCATGATGTCTGTGAACAGTTTTTTAACATCATTTGTACTATCTCTTGCTTTTTCATTGACTCCAATCAACCTTAAGTTATTCTTCTTTGCCTCATCTAGTAGCTGCTGGGTTGATTTCTCATGGCCCCTTGCTATTTTAAAGAAATTGTTCTTTTCATGATCACTAACCACAAGCCTGTCCTCTATATCTGAGCTCTGGCCCTCATATTGGTTTAATCTGCTGCAGATACTTTCAATGGAATTTTTATCCTCCTGGATATCTGCTTGAACCTGTCTTATGGATTCCATTTCTTTCCTATATTGAGCATTCAAAGCTTCCATAATATTCTTTTTTTTTTTTTCAGTACTGGGGATCGAACTCAGGACCCTGCACTTGCTAGGCAAGCGCTTATTCCACTGAGCTATATCCCCAGCCCCCTTCCATAATATTCTTAAGCTCCTCTATTTTTAAAATCTGTATCTTCTCTAGATTCACTAAGCATGGTTTTCATTATGGACAACATCTCTGCAATCATCTGAGAAACTGTTTCTGATTTTATTTTTTTCTAGAACCTCATTCAATTGCTTTGTTGCTCCCACTTCAGAGAGGCCAGGTGGGTGGCTTTCAGGTTGTCCCACTTCATTACTCACTGGGTTTGCTTTGGTGAACTGGATGTCTAGGCTTGCATCTTGCTTAAGTATCTTCTAACTTTTTTCTTTCTTTTTTTTAAGTTTAATCCCTGGAGTGATGCTCATAAATTGCCTATGATGAGTTGCTTTATTGCTAGTATTTAGAACCCTTAGGAAATGACTACTTCTTTGAGGTATCTTCCATGTGTAGCTGGTTTTTGGGTTTTGAGTCTGTTGCAAGATCCTACCTCTTCAGTTTCTGAGGGATGAGAAATTGTTTCCTACTTATTCTAGTCCCTTCTGTGACATTGTGCCACAGTATTTTCTATGACCCTTCGTCAATCTCAGTATTGGAATAACAGGAAGAACAGCTGTTTAGAACAGGTATGTCACTTTTGGCTAAAGTGGTACAGTCAGCAATAACAATAGCATCAAACACAGCCTAGAAAATGACAAACTGAGGTAACCGTTAATTTGTCATCTTTAACCCTATGAACAAGATCTGTGGTTATATAACAAAATCTAAAACAAACCGGAAAATTATATGCAGCATATAAGTGCTTAATATGTCAATTCACCCTCAGAGGTTAAAATTTAAAAGGAGTTAGGGAGAAAATAGAGAAGTAGAAGAGGAAGAGATTAGAAGTAAGGTTGGAGGACAAATGGGGGGTCACTAACTTTGAGAAATTGGTACAGAAGACTGGAGAGAAAGAGAGAAGGAAGAGATAAAAAGAAGAACAGAACAGAACCACAATCACAAAGAGGCTAGAAATGACATTCACACTCATATAAAAACAAGATCAAATAATGAAGGGAGAGAAAAAAACAAAAATCAAAAACAAAACCCTGATAACAAGAACAAAAGATTAATGAGAAAGAGAGAGAGAGAGAGAGAGAGAGAGGAGAGAGAAGTCCACTTCCAGGTTTGTCTCTGTTGTCACTGGTAGACATCATGTGGAGACAGAATCCTGACCTGTGCTGATCTTGCACAGGAAGCCAGCAGTAGCTTTTTGGCAGGGTAGTAGGTAATCTCAGCAAGCCTGCATCTTCTGATCTCAGCAAGCCTGCATCTTCTGGCCAAGACCAGATCTGTTCAGCCTGCAGCTCTCTGCACACCTTCCTGGGGCCTGAGCCCAGCTGGGAGCCACTAGATGAGGCCAGCAGCCACTCTGAGTTCAAAGCTCAGCTGACTCTCCAAAATGGCTCCCGGGCAATCACTTTCTCTTGTGGGAGGACTGAACCCTTAGCACTCACCACCAGCTAATACAGTCCTTCACATCCATTGCTCTTTTCCACTGCTGCATGTCTCTGTGGAGGCCTCTGGAGTCACCAGCAGTCACTGTGTGTCTGCAGGCTTGAATCACTCCTCTTGCACAGTGAGTCCCATTTCAGTGAGCAGATGCCATTGGCCACCTCCTTCTCCTTCATTGAAGTTTCTTCCTTCACTCCTTTTTTGGTCTTCAACTTGCACTTCAGGTCTTTCCCAGGTCCAGGGGACCCACTTTCCTCCTCCAAAATAGATCACATACTTGTGCACAAAGCCTTTTCCATACCTCAGTCTGTGTCTTCCTGCAGCTCTCTGGCCATATTGTGTGCTTTTATACTTTGTTTAAGGAGTCCTTCTCTATTCTTGCATCACAAATACATTTTCTCACATTGCTTTTCCTATGAACTTTAGCTTTTGATTTTGGATTACATTGGTAAATGATCAACTGAAGAACTCAGATATGGAGTTCTTCTTAGTGTAGGGCCAAAGATAAGGATTCAATTTTTTCTTGCCATATATAATAAGCCCATTTCCACCTCCTGTCTCTAGTATTATATTGACCAGAAATGCTTGGACATTATATTAGTCACCTTTCCTTTGCTAAAACAAAATACTTGACACATGAAACCTAAAGGGACAGAGGTTTACTTAGCTCACCATTTTCGAGGTCTCAGGTCATGGCTGGCTGGCCCCAGGGCAGGAACATCATGGTGCAAGGACCTGGTATAAGAAGGACTGTGAACCACATGGTAGCCAGAATATGAAGAGGCAGAAAGCAAGGGCTGGGGGCCAGATATAATCCCAAGGCCACACCCCTGGACCCACTAGACACACCTAGAAGTATACTTTACTCATTTCCTAGGTGACTCTCAAGCCAATCCAGCTGAAGATCAAGACTACACAGCAAACAGGAGCCCTTAATTGATGTAAAGAGAATGTGTGGAACACGTGTGTAGGTAAAGGGTAACGGCCTGTGGGCCTGTAACATAGCTTTATAAAGTTGTGTAAAATCCTTTCTCACATCACCACTTTCCTTGGAGTTCATCTCATGTATAACTGGTATTGGACATTAAGGAATGCCATTTCTCTGTCAATTGAGATAATCATGCAGCTTTCCCCTTAGGTTATTCACTGGAAGATTTTATTGATAGATTTTCTAATATTAAATCTTCCTTTCATTTCTCATAAATCCTATTAGGTGTGCTCCTCTTTTTTTTCTCCTTAGGGGGGATTATTGTTCACTGGAGTGGAACTTGCATACAGAGCAGATGAAATCAGATGTGAATTTGCCAGGAAGGAGTATACTGGTCCAGCAGGACTAGTGTCCATTTGTCCGGAAACCCCGAGGAGAGCCTCTCCATGAATTCAGCACCGCTGAGGTGCTGGGTCTGCTGGGAGCTTTTGTGGAGATGGAGCCATGAGATGTGCTTTGTTTTATAACACACTGCTGAGTTTAGCAAGGTTAGATCTGGAATCTTTATTCACAAGTGACATGGCTCGATAATTTTCTTTCCTTGCTTGGTCTTTCTCTAATTTGAGGATCAATATTATTCTATTTCATAAAATAACTAAGGCTGTGTTCTCCCTTTTCCTAGTTTCTCGAACACCTTCCCTGTGCTGGGATCTTCTTTCCCTTGGAAGTCTGGTTGAGCTCTCTTGTTAAATAGCTCTGGCTGTGGAGTCTGGAGGAATGGGTGTTTGATTACTATTTTAACCTCTTTAATGGTTATTCATCTACCAAGCTTCTATTTCTTGTTCCAATTTTGGCATTTTATGCATTGCCAGAAATTTATTTTCTCCAGGTTTTCACATTTACAGACTTAGAGTTGTTCATAATGTTCATTTGCTTTGAATTTGTTCATTCATTCATTCATTCCATTTATTTTCCATCCATACTTATTTACCTTTTTTTTATTGTTCTATACTTTGCTTATGTACAATTTTCTACCTTTTTCAGATATGTGGGAATTCTTACAGCAGCCACCCGCTCATTACAGTCTTGATGTGATTATATTATGGTTAGAGAGAGGGCTTATGTAGTATTGATTTCTGTTATAACTCAAAGGCCTCGTGTGAGCCACGGTTAATTTTGTGAATATCGCATGTGTGACAGGACTCACACACTGTCTCTTGGTTGATTGGCAAGTTTTGTACGTGTCATATATTTCACATGTGTTTGCTTATGTTTGTTGTCTGGTCGATCTATTATTTCTCATGAGAGATGTACTAAAATCTTCAACCATGGTGTTTGGTGATCTATCTGTTTCCTCCCCATAGTTCTTTCAGTATTTTTTAAAAAATATTTTGAGGCTGTGTTTTAGGTAAACACGTGCATATTATTACCAAGATACATTCTCAGTCCATTGTTCCTTTTGTTTTGTGTTGTGGTGTTGAGGTTTGAATCCTGGGCAGGTGCTCTGCCATGGAGCCCCAGGTTGGCTCCAATCCATCTTTTAACAACTAAAATGTTCCTTATGATATTCTTGTCTTCGATCTTATTTTTTCCCTTCAATAGTAAAGTTTCATCAGATGTGGTGGCACACGCCTGTAATCCCAGTGCTCGGGAGGCTGAGGCAGGAGGATCATTGCAAGTTCAAGGTCAGCCTGGGCTACAAAGTGAGCTCAAGGCCTGCCTGAACTGCATAGCGAGACCCTGTCTCAAAAAGACCAAAAAAAGAAATATTAAAGTTTCCAGGCTTTATTTTGTTCCTTTTTTGCCTGTTTTTTCATTGTTAAATTTTCATCTCTTTGTATCTGTTGTAGAATCCATATCACTGGATTCTGTTTTTAAAAAAGACACTTTGGTGTTATTTCCCTATTTATAGGTAATTTAGTCCATGTTACTTTAGAATCCATTCTCCCAAAATCTCTTTTGTTTTTTCTTCCTTTCTTCCTGCCTTCCTGTCTTCCTTCTTCCCTCTCTCTCTTCCTTCCTCCCTCCCTGGGAATTGGGTCCAGGTCTTTGCACATGCTAGGAAAGCGCTCTACCTCTGACCCACATCCCTCACTTTCCATCTTTTATTTGACGTTTCACCATTTCAATAGCATGTTAGCCTTGTTTTTCACTAGTATCATGGAAATATCAGAGGCAGGCCAAACTCATGAAGACCACGGTTTGGATCAGAATCCCCATGTTTTGGCTTCTCTCTGTGTAGCGCCCTCTTGCGGATGCTGCTGCCATGGCAGGAGCATGTGGGGGTGCGAGGTCACCTCCCGAGACAGAAAGCCGGAGGGTGCCGCTTTTCTAGGTCTCACCTCACACTGAGGGCCCAGCTTCCAATGCATGAGCCTAGGGGCCAAACCAGAACAAAAGGTCTGTGAGTGACTTGAAATTGGAGCTGTTTCTTGTACCCTGTGGGCACTTGCCCCTCACAAGGTTAGATATTTGCTCATCAGAACTCTGTCCAGTGCATAGGATCAAGGACAGTGAGCTCTGAAGGCGACACCTGGGAGCCAGGAAGACAGCCAACTGTAGAACTGCGCCTCACACAGAGAGGCACTGCAGGGGGCTGGCTTCAGCTGCTTGTTTCCATCAGCAGAGGTGACATCATGGACCAGGTCACATGTCCCAGGACTTTTGGGATTCTAGGCCAGCTCACAGCTGGTCCAGAAGGGGTCACTGACCTGAGCGGAGCGAGAGGGAATGAAGGACCAGGTGAGTCCCACTGAGCCCAGGATGCCCACACAGCAATGAGTGCTCACAGTACGTTATTTTAAAGTTTAATTTAATTGAGTTATTTACTTTTAGGTTTTGCAGTGATGGAGATGGAACGCAAGGCCTCGCATATGTCATGTATAAGCCACACCCCCAGCCCCGGGAAATCATGATTTTTAAGGCACTGCGTTTTACAGTGGTTCACAACACAGCACTGCACCCACCACTGAGTCAGTCATTTAGATGTGGAGGGTGAGGAGCAGGGGGCCCCTCCGGACCCAGACCCATGGTCTGCCCACCCTGCTGGAAGGAACAGCTGCAGCCCCACGTGTGGGCAGCTTGCAGCCTCACTCCTGTCTTTCAGGTGACAGGGTGACGGAAGGCCCTCGGAGGGGAGTGGACAGTGCTGCACAGGAGCAGTGCCCTGGCAGGGTGGGTGCCTACACCCCTGGGCATTGCCACCCAACCTGCCACCTCCCTCCACTACACACACACAGGCATGTGCAGTCAGTCACACATGCACAGCCACAGGCAGAGTCACAGACAGAATCACACATGCACAGACACACTCACATACAAATACACACACGGAGACACAGAGACATGCCCACAGAGATGTACATATACCAACACATGCAGAGACATACATGAAGTTACATATAGCCCCATATGCAGAGACATGCATGCACAGTCACACACATGCACACTTGTCCTCATACTGCTGCCATGTCACAGCTCTGAGGGGGCTCACTCAGGCCCTCAGCCCCCTTCTTGGCCCCCAGTGGGGGCTTTGGGCAGGAGCCCAGTCTCTGGGTACATGGAGTCTGCCTGGACACAGAGGCCTGCAGGGAGGACCAGGCTCCTCCCCGCCTTAGGATTTTCTGTGAAGTTCCATCTTCTCACACAGATCTTGTTCTATGAATTGCTAATTATTTTCTGGTGTTTGTCACTAGTGGAATAGGATGCATTTTCCCCCAAAGGATTTCCTCACCACTCGTGGCGATTACTGTGGGCCCACCGTGTGTCAGGTGGTAGCCGGTCACGGATGGACTCTGACTTGGACTCCACTATTTGTAAGCACTGACAGCTCATCAGGGTTTACCTGGAACCTTCCTTCTTGTTCTCCGTGCAGGGCCTCTCAGGGCACGGCCAGGCTGGGGCAGACCCACAGTGGGTATCACCTGGGCCTGCAGCACAGAGGCCCAGGAGACCAGGGGGCTGGGGGGCCAGGGAACGGAGGCTGCCTGGAGCCACAGGGCAGCACCAGACCTTCCCTGCTAGCACAGCGGCCGCCCATTATCTGCAGGGGGTGCATTCTGAGTGTCTCAGCGCAACCTGGAGAGGGCTGGGCTCTATATCTGCTGTTTTCTCTAGACACACTCTAGAACAATAAAGTTTAACTTAGAAAGTAGGCACATTAAACGTTTAACAACAACTACTAATAAAGTAGAACAATTAAAACAATATATTGTAATAAAACTGCCAGCATCGCTGCTCTTGCACACTGGGCCATGTTGAGTAAAACAAGGGTGACTTGATCACAGGTGTAACAGTACTGGAGCAGCAGCGAAGCGACCAGCGCAGATGGGTCAGCATATCTGGCCAGGGGGTGCTGGGCAGAGAGAGATGTGTTGGAGCCAGGGAGTGTGGGGCAGCCTAATACTCAGAGAAGACATGATATAAAACTTACGAGTTTATGCATTGTTTCTGGGTTTTAAAATTCAACATTTTCAGACACTTTTAGCTGATCATAAGTTCCCCAAACCATAGCTAAGTGGGACTGGTAGTGCATAGCTGGGAACCCAGTTAGTGGGGCGTAAGGCATGAAGTGGGCATTCCTGCTTTTTTCCTGATAGGAGCGCTTCTGAAGTTCCACTGTTCAGTATTAGGTCTGCCACGAGTTTCTCATAGATGATCTTTATTGAATTAAGAAATTCTCCTTTGGCAACATGCTTCCTGTTAGTTTTACAAGTGAGAAATCAATGTCCAATTTTATCATCTGCTTCTTCGGGGGCACCCATGTAAATGATCGTGTGAGTTTTATTAATATGTTAACTCAGTGGATAAAGCTGCATTTATAATGTCAAACTATCCTTCAACTCCTGGGTTGCTACATATTCTATCAAGACCTCTTAATCTTTCTATTATATGTGGATGTGATTTATTAATATTTAGTTAAGCGTTTAGAAAATTCTTAATGTCAGATGTTGGTTTACTCATTTCTTTCTTTCCTTACCCAGTTCCCTAACAAAGAGGTGGAAAGTTCCCATCTTCCTGGTGCTCCTGAATTTATAAAACTGGAAATTTGAGGAAACACTTATAAACAACTCAAGTGAAAGGTAAATCAAAACCAAAATTTAAAAATCATTTCAAAATGAACAACAGTGTTAAGTCCCCTGTTAAATGACCTCAGGAGGGTGGGCATTGAGATGTCTCCAGGAGAGGGGTGGATTAGATTAGGTTAGGTCCTCAGGGTGGAGTGCCCATGACTGAGTTCTGGTGGCTTTGGAAGGAGAGGGACAGAGGCCATACACTGATGGAGAGACACACATACCCTACCCTGGTGACAGGCAGCTGGGGACATCTGTCCAAGCCTGTGACATGCTAGGATTTCCAACCTCCAAGACAGAGCTAAACACACTTCCTGTCCTTATAAAGCAGGCTGCCTCAGGTATTTCACTGTGGTGATGAAAACCCAACTAATTCAAATGAGAACTAATTTATGAGCTGTTGCTGGAGAGATATCAACATTTATTTGAAAAGAAAAATGTATTTATTTGGAGGAAAAAAGGGCTGAAAGTCACAAAGAGGTAACTAAGAGTTCCCTAAGACAGGCTGTAAAATAGAAGTAAGTTTTCAAAACTCTAGGGATGAATATATAAACATATATGTGAATTTTAAAATTAGAACTGGAAAATACACTCCAAACTGTTCACAAAGATTAGCTCTAAATGAATAGGGGAACAGAGCTGGAGAGAATGAGAGTAATTACAAAAGGGAACTTTTTATGTTTGACTCTGTGCACTTCGGTATTGATTGACTATTTTACAGGGAAGCTGTTTTTATATTACCTTTGGTTTTAAAGTCAATTTTTTTAAAAATTAAAAGGACGACGCCAATCACATTTCCCCAACACAATGCAAATGGAACTGGCAATGAACAAGAGGATAGCATCCCAAATCTACCCACTTAGAAGTGTAAAACAAATCTAAACCATGTGAATTAAACAATAAATCAAAACAGAATTATCAGCTATTTAGAAATGAACGGCAATAAAGGCTGTATACATAAAAGCCCCCAGGATATCGCCCAAGCTGTGTGTACTTAGAGGAGAATGAACAGCCCTGAATACAGTCATTAGCAAAGAGCAAAGATGGGAAAGATCAAGGAACCGAGTGCTTACCTCAGTCAGTGCGGACCGAAGATCAAAATAAACCTGGAGGAAGCAGGTGGAAGAAATTAATGAAGTAAAGCAACCGAGATTAATGAAAAGGAATAAAACAACGGTGGCTACGAAAATGAAAGATAATTCTTTGTGCACAACTGATAAACCAGACCAAGGGAGCCAGTCTGATCCAGAGAATTCACACCAGGAGTCACGCAAGTGGAGAAGGGTGTCCCAGACACACAGATATTTAAGATATGGGGAGAAATGAAATCCAGAGTTTTTGCCAATAAATCTGAGCAGCAAGTCTGGTGAATAATTTTTAGGGAAAAATATGTGTATACAAGACAGCAGAGGGTGCAGGGTGCTCGCCTGAGCCCACACCATGCTTGTGTCCCCCCCCCACAAGGAGGGGGGGCTAAAAACTACATTTCTCATGTGCCCTTGCAGCCTGCAGAGCTGCACCTTGTGAAGCAGACACAGGCAGAGGTCGGATCTGGCAGCGAAGACATTTGGTTCCACCGAGGCAGAGGTAGAGGGACCTAGTGTGCTGGTGGAGGCAGTGGGGTTTCTCATCCTTGCAGACACGCAGGGGCCTCTTGTCTCCTGTCCACCCTGCAGCTTAGTTTTTAACCAGGACTAACTGCCAGGAGCTCTGACTACTCCCACAGAATTGATTCTAGGAGAGGTGAGGGGAAAAGTAGTGACAAACAGATCTAGCTCCTGAAAAGAATCCCAAAGGTGGCCTAGCAGAAAAAGAGAAAGGAAGGAAGGAAGGGGGGGGGGAAGACAAGCAAAGAGTATTCAGAAGGCTGAGTCAGGACAGTCACAAGTTTGAGGCCAGACTGGGTTACATAGTGAGAGCCAGTCTTCAAAATAGAAAAAGCTGACACTGTGTTCAGAGAGTTTTATGGGGAACTGGGATTACATATCTGAAGAGCAGGTAACCCCTGCCTTGGAAATCCTGGCTGATGTAGTCAATCTTCTGATTTTTGTGAGTTGATTGAGGTTCGTAGAACTTTGTGGGCCAGCATGAGCTGGGGTAACAAACCAGGCTCTGGATTAGGTTTGCATGAGTCCTCCAGCTTTTCCTTCAGATAGAGCATCCTACTTGCCATGCTGTTCTAGACCAGGAACACAGCAGTGAGCAAGATACTCTGTTGTGGCCACACAGGTGACTGCAGGATGCATTCCAGGCAGCCGAGGCAGTCAGTGCAAAGGCCCTGGGGCAGAAACATGCCTAGGCTGCATAAGGAAGAGTTGGGTGTCCAGGGCAGCCGGAGTGAAGTGTTGGGGGGTGTTGGGGTCAGAGAAGTGTGAGGTCTGAGCTGAGCCTGCTTGGGGGACACTCACGGGTTCTGCCTTTGCTTTGTGTGCTGTGAGTTAGGACAGGCTGTGGCCTGTGTGGCAAGATTTCTCCAGGGACTGATGGGAAGAATGTGGAGGTGAAGGTCAGAGCAGGGGCTGGGGCCAGGATGTGGAGGGAGGGCAGAGGATGGGGCCCAGAGCACAGGGGATGGTGTGTGAGGAGGGACCGGCAGGCATCAGACCCGGGACCGCATTCCCAGCCTCTCCTTGCTCTAACTGCGTCTTCCCTTCCGCCCCAGCTTCCCTGCAAGTGCAATTTCTCCGAGGCTGAATCACAATGCGCCCTCTCTTCCCTCCATCTCTGCTTTGATTGTGCGCCCCTGGCTCTGCGCCTCGGGGCCGGCCGGTGCTGAGATTCATAATTTCAGGCTGACACCATAGTAACCACTTAGCTGGCTTCAAGATGCCAGTGTCATCCCTGGCTGCGCTTGAATAGGACCAAGAAGGGCGGGGCGGGACGGAGGAGGGGGCTGGGGGACCGCGCCTCGGAGGTGCCGCAATTATTTCTCCGTTTCCAAGGAAAAATGTAAACACAAGGTCAGCCTCAGCCCGGCTTCTTAATTTTCTTCTCTTTGTGGGGACAGGTTGATTTGGGGAAATTGGTTCTATTTATTTCGCCTCCTGGGGCTTCCCCTCCCCCTCTGCCGGGGATCGAGGCAGTGGCAGCTCTGTCGGTGACAGAGATGGGGACAGGCGCGGCAGGATAAGGGGCGCATCTGTCTACGGGGGCCGGGCCCTGGCAGCAGCTGCAGAAGCAGCCAGAACCCTCTGGGATCTGGGCAGCTCCGTGGTTCACTGTCCCCACCCCTGTCTCCTCCCACTCAGCCTGAGCCCTGAGCTCCAGCGAGCACAAGCTGCCCTGCCCCCAGCCCAGCGCCCCTCCTTTGGAGCAGGTCCTTGTCTGGGTGTTCCCAGGAATCCCCTGGGCTTCCCAGCGCCACCCTCTGCTGGATTTATACTGTGAGCCCCTCCAACCCAGCACCATGAGCTCCCAGGGCTTCTGACTGGGAGAAACTGGGCCTTGGTTTCTTCATCTGTGGAATGGGGACAGCATGGTGGCCTCTTGACTGGTGCCTGCAGGGGTGTGGGGATGCTTGGAGAGAAGGCATCTGTCACCAAAGTCTTCATCTCAGGGAGACAGCAGCCTCTCCAGAGCTGCACTGGAGGGGACAGGAGTGGCCAGTCTCCATATTTTGTTACCTACTGCCTAAAACCCAGCTGTGCCACCTGTGACCAGAGTGTAGGGGGACATCTGGGGGTCTCATGTTCCACTTCCTTGCCTCAGTTCAGCGGGCTCTGTCCCTAGGGCCTGGCTGGTGTCACCACTTCCAGGCAGCAGTTTTTGCATCACGAAGCCCCTTTTAGCTTTGGGTGGAGCAGCTGGGGAGACGGGAGGGCTTCAGGCATGGCTGCACCCTGATGCTGGCATGGCCCTCGGCTTCTCTGGGTTGCTGGGGCTCGATCTGCCCTTGCTGCCTGCTCTGTCTGGCAGCACTCTGAGGAGGGGGCCGTGGTGGGTGGCAGCTACCCTATACTTGTTTTCTACCCATTTGGAAGGAAAACAACCCCCTTCCCCCACCACACTCTCACCAATCAAACCTAGAGAGGCTGCTGAGTGTCCCAAGGTGTTCTGTTAGCTACTGCTCCCTTCCACGGGACCCAGCACTGTCTCAAGGGGTCAGCACCTGGCCCGTCCCAGCAGCATGGCTCTCCCAGGCCTGGTGCACACATGCATGTGTGTGGGTGTGTTCATGCACGACTCAGCACAGAGGGACAGGGCACCGACCACATTCCGGTGACCCCAAGAGTCATCCTGGAGCCACAGAGGCCTGGCCCTGACACTTGGCTCTTAGAGAAAGTGAAGCCACATAGCTGTAGGATTAGACTCTGGGCACTTCTGGGAAGAAGGAGCCCTGGTACATCCAAAGTCAGGGAAGCCCCGCTGGGGGAGGTCTCACCCTGCCTGATAGCAAAAGGATCCGAGAGGTGTTCACAGACACAGCCAAGCAGGAACAACATGTACAAAGGCCCTGGGGTCAGGAGAGTGTACAGTTGGTCAGTGCAGTGAGGAGAAGGGGTTGTGGTGGCAGGGACTGGTGGGGGGTTAGGATCAGGCTTCTGGGCAGCTCGCGCTCAGCAAGAGGCAGAGGCAGTTGAGGTTTTGCTTCTTCCTCTGGGAAGCCCTCCTGCACTCCTTGGTCCTCACCGACATTCTATCTGCTCACAGGGTCACTTTTGGTCACGTAGGGGTTCAGCCATCTCTGGGGCTCTGTAAGGCAGGGGCTGTGTGATGTGAGCTCTGGGTCCTCAGTGATCCACAGCAGTGCTGGGTGTGGGATCGGGCAGCATTTTGCAGACCCTTCAGGTCCATGTGTGCATCTCCTCAGAGCCTAGAGTTTTGTGTCCAGGAGGAGGTGCAGGGGCCAGATTTCTGGAGTCTTCCAAAGGCACTGCTCTGAACTCTACCTTCATCAGCCTCCTGCAGGCCCTGGAGCGCAACACCTCGTGGTGAGCTAGGACCCCGAAGCTGGTCCCAGTTCCTTCTGCAGAACAGGGTGGAGGTGAGGTTCCCAGGAGAGGGGGAGCTGCGCTCATTCTGGGTTCCATAGAGAGCTGGCCTCCTTGTTACAGAACAGCTTGGAAAATCCTCCCAAGTGGGGTAGGGTGAGACGGATGGATAGACAGAGGGCAGAGGGAGGAGGAAGGGGAGGGACGGGGAGGGGCCCTGTCTCCAGGGCTCACACAGCGCGGCGTGGTGTGATCCACAAAGGCCAAAGCTCCGTCTTCCCCTCACAGCTTCATCACCTACCACCAACAGGGCCTGGGGGCAGTGCTGCCCCTCTGAGCCCTGGGGCGGGGACAGCTGCTGCTTGGCAGGGTGGTGTGAGGGTCGCAGGAGGGAGGAGGGAAGCTCCTGTGCTCCATGCACACTGTTGTCAGACACCCCTTCAGGCATGTTTTTAAGATGTCCCCTCACTGGGAAGGGTTGTTTTGGGGGATGTGCTGGGAATCGAACTCAGGACCTCACTCTAGCCAGGCAGGTGCTGCACCCCTGAGCTACATCCCTGGCCTCACTAGGGAGGTTTTGCTATCCAGTTAAGCGCCACCTGGCAACTTGCTGTGCTGTCCAGCAAGCTGGGTGGAGGTGTGGGAGGGGATGCTGAGGACATCGCCTGTTTCCTGGGCTGTCAGGACAGTACAGGAGCAGGGTGACCAGCTTCTGTAGAGAATGTGCCTGAGTCATGGCCACGTCCTTGGGCATCAGTGAGCCGTGTCCAGGCTGAGGAGTGGGGTCACTCAGTTCAGCCGAATTGGAGACAGGTCTAGGAGCAGGGCGCAGGGGGCCTGTCTGTGCACCCATGCTCCGATGGGGCTGGGCCTTGTCCTCTCCCTCCTCCTGTCCCCTGGTTGTCCCTGTGTGGTGAAGGGTGATAGAGACTCCATCAACTGGTTGGGCTTTCTGCTCTGCCTAAGGGGCTGTGTGACCGCATCCCGCTCACTTAACCTCTCTGGGCCTGAGCCGTCCAACCTGCAACAGGGGAGGAGGATGGCACCTGCTTTGGAAATAGAGATCATTAGGAGATGAAGTGAATTAGTGAACTGAGCATGCTCAGAGCATGCTGGCCCTGCAGGGAGTGCACAAAACAGCCCACAGCAGTGAAGACAGGCAGCAGGGCCACAGGGCCCTTGGGCTTCTTGCTCAACACTTGCTGGCCTGGCATAGTCAATGGTACCCGGAGCTGCATGTGAATCCTGAGGATGCGGGAGTGGGAGAGACAGGGAGAGAGAAGCAGAGCCAAAGAGACAGAGAGACAGACAGAGAAAGACTGAGATGTAGAGAGATACAGACAGAGAGACAGGGATAGAGAGACAGAGTCAGAGACAGAGACAGAGACACAGACAGAGAGACAGGGACAGAGAGACTGAGACGGAGACACAAAAGGAGACAGAGAAAGAGCAAGAGACAGAGACAGACACAGAGACACAGAAAGACAGACCCGGAGAGACAGACAGACAGACAGACAGAGCCAGCAGGGGGCGCCGGATGCTGTGTCCCCCGCCCGTGCCCCGCTCATCCTCTTCAGCGAGCAGCCTGCGCTTCCCCACCCTGGGGTCCTGGCATTTCCCCCAGGGCTGCCTTGCAGAACCCAGGCAAGCGGCCGCCCTGTACATCTAGAAACAGCACCGAGGGATTCTGACCTGTTTCCCCACAGAGGCCACAGCAGGAGAAAATATGCTGGAAAAGAAGCCTTTGCAAAACAGCAAATGCCAAGAGGGGCTGAAGGCTCAGCCTGGAAATGGCTCACTGGGGTGGGGGGCCAGGGGCTATACCGCCCACCCCTTGCACGCCCCAGATCAGGTGCTGGGTTGGCCCAGGCCAGTGTTGATCCCCACTGGTCTTAGCAGGGCATGGGGCTGCAGGGACCACACATGGAAGGACCTGCCCCGCAGGGAGCCTGACTTACGGGGAGGCCAGGGCATCTCGGTATGGTGATAGTCCTCTGCCTATCCGAGTTGGCCTGCTTCCGTGGTACTGGGGGTGGATGCTGAACACAGGGGTCTAGATGTAGCCTCCAGGGGACATCTAGACTGATGTTAATAACTGATACTGCAGGGACCTGGTCCATCTGAAGGGCCGTGGGCCAGATCTGTGGTGCCAGGTATTCATAGACAGGCCAGGGGTCCCAGGGTCCAGGTAGAGTCACTCAAGGGATGCAGATCAGTGGCCCATGGCCCACTGGTGGAGTGCTGCACTCAGGTGTGGTGGTGCACACCCACAATCCCAGCACTGGGAAGGCTGAGGCAGGAGGGTCCTCAGGGTTTGAGGGTACATAGTGAGTTCATGGACAGCCTAAGCTGCATATTGAGACCTGTCTCCAAACAAATAGTTGTGGCCTTTTTAACAACCAGTGAGGCCATACTGCTGTGTGCCACTGAAGATCAGCTCTGGCTCCTGAGCCCTTCCTTGGGTTCTCCTGAGAGGAGATCCTGCAGACAGGTGGCCAGTGACAGGGACCTCTGTGACAGCCCACAGGACAGATCATGAAGGACGGAGAGGAGGGTTTGGGGTGGAGAGAGGCTCTATTCTGTGGCTCTGGAGCTGGGACTAGTGCCACATGGTCTATTGCACTGGGTGAGCTTGAGCACTGAGCCATGAACGCCAGGGCCACCTGGGTAGGACTTGGAGGTCGATGACATTGGCATGGGAGGGACACCAAGGATAGTTTGTGGGGGAGGCCTGTTCCATAACCCGGTCTGTGGGTCATTCGCAGGCATTCCCACATGTCTCACCTTCTGTGTTGCTGGGGCACAAAGCCTTACACCTACAACTTCAAGGACAGGTCTGTGTAGGCTCATGGAGGGTAGAGATTACAGCCTAGTCGGCTGGCTCCAGAGCAGGGAGGCGCGGCAGGCAGGCATCACAGAGGCGAAATAGATGGGAGCAGGGAGAGAGCAAGGGAGGGCAGAGATGAGCCCTTCCAGCCCACGCCCCAGGGACTGTGTCTTCCTACCAGGCCAGCCTCCTGACGGCAGCAAGTCAGTGCTCGCACAGCCCCTTCCAAAAGCCCTGCCTCTAGGTGAAGGAGGCTTGGGGGATGTCTGCATAGAAACTGCAACCCCAGGGCGTCAGTGTTCAGCCAGCTGGGAGGACATGCGTGTGTGGGGACGTGTGCTGGGTCCCGCCCAGGTCTTCCTCCTCCATCACGCAGCCCTGCTCCTCGGGCCTCTGCCCACGAGGAGTGGGTTTATCTGCTTGGCTGCGCACTGCTCTGGCCCCAGAGGACCGTGGTGCCTCCAATTACCCCAGGTGGAAATTCATTTCCTCTGGCTTCACGGGACTGGGCTGTGGAGGGCTGTGCTCTGGCTTTATTGCAAAATGCATTATTTTCCCTCCTCTCTCAAAAATATTTATCTATGCTAATTTAGCACCGGAGCCGGCTAAGTTCTGCATGGGGAATTACCCTATTAATTCTGCTGCCAGGAACTGTGCAGAGGTTCTGCAGCCTCCCAAGGGGCAGCCTCCCCCTTCAGAGGGGAACCCCAGGGCCAGGAGAGGAGCAGCTCACAGCCACGTGTGGGGGACACCAAGGACCAGTGTCGCGCTGCTCCCTCCTGCATAGGCTGGAAATAAAATCACTGCACACGGGACAGCTGGCCGTCTACACTGATGGGTCCATTTGATCCACTCTCCACCAGCCCCCCACTGGGCGACCTTGGCAGGTGATGCCACCCCCAAGCTGATTTCTGTGCATACACAGTGAGGTGGGTGGATAAGCCATGGGCTGGTCCCAAAGGTTATTAGGGAGGACATTATTGTCGTCAGTGTGCAAAGCCCGAGACCCAGAGAGAGGTGTCCTATCCCATCTTTCAGTCGAGGAGGCTGCCTGCGTACGTGCCTGTTGTGGGGGTTTCTGAACCCTAATATCTGCACAGAGTTCCCAAGAGCTCGCATCCAGCCAGCCTCTTCCATCTGCCCTCTATACCCCAGGGTGTATCCTGGACTCCTGAGGTCAGCTGGGCGCTGTCTTTGCTTATGCAGTCAATGCCCAAAGCTGTGACCTGGGCTGCAGATGCCCAGTCCATTCCCACTGTTGCCTGGGAGACCACAGTGCTCTCCCCCACTCCCATTGTCCTGCCCTCTCCTCTTCCCGCACATCTGCCGTCCTGAGCGCGATCACTCTGATGGAGCCTGGCTCACCTGGCCTCGCTGTCTCCCACTCCACGATGATGTGGGTCCTTCCTCCTGGCTGCTGCCCCTGCTGTGCACTTCACAAAGCTGGGTTTGTCACGACACTCAATGCATTGCTGTCAGAAGCCTGTGGATGTTGGTTCCTCCTACAGCTGCCTTTCTTCCAGAAAGACCCCAGTCAGATTCCAGCACCCACCTGAAAACCCTCAGCAGCCACCTGCAAGCTCCCTGCCCGGCAATCCCAAAGGCTCCTGGCCAGTAAGGCCACCCGATTCTTCCTCAGTGACTGCTGCAACAACCGCACAGGGGCAGATGCTCAGCTAGGAGGTTGCTCCTGGGAAATGCTGTGTTACTTTGCCCTTCTGTCGCTTATGAAGGTGTACCCTGCACATGGTGAAGCTTTCCTTTTCAGTGACTTTGACAACTGCAAATACGGCCACCACGACAATGAAGATATAGGACTGGGCTGCCACCCCAGAACTCCCTGTGACCCTTGGTCACAGTCACAACCTCCCCACCCCTGCTCCCTGTGACCACGGAGCTGGTTTCTGTCCTTTCTCTACCCTGAGCGCCGGTACGTGGACTTGAGAACTGGGTAGCTTTCTGAGTCTGGCCTCTTTCAGCCAGGGTTTGAGACTGGTCCTGTTCACTGCTTTTTATGGCAGGATGGTACAGCTTTGTGTGGCTGGACCGGGCTGTTTACTCACTTCCCAGGTGAGGGACATTCAGGCTGAGCCGGCTTTGGGGGTGATCAGTACCATGTGCACATGCACCCTGTGTGGAATTGGCATGGATACGCGTGTGCTGTTCACTTCGGTAAGTGTTCCTGTCCAAAGTGGTCACCCTACCTCAAGTTTCCGCAGGAATATATGGGAGTTCACTTGTTCGGCTTTCTCATGCACGTTTGCCATTATGAATTTGGGGTTTCTCCTTGTGGTGATGTGAAAAAATTTGTATCTACTTGCGTTGCTTTTTTTTTATTGAGCTTTGAGAGTTCTTTATGTATTCTGGACAGAGGTTTTACAGTAGAGACAGGCTTTTAATTTTCTTCCTTTTTTGGTGAGTGTCTTTAGCTGTGTTGTCTTAGTCGCCGCAATGTCCTGCATTGGTTCAAAGCACTTCCCTTTCATAGTCATCTTTTTTCTTTTTTTTTTTTTTTTTCCTGAGACAGGGTCTCGCTATGCAGTTCAGGCTGGCCTTGAGCTCACTTTGTAGCCTGGGCTGGTCTTGGACTTGCAACAGTCCTCCTGCCTCAGCCTCCCGAGTGCTGGGATTACAGGTGTGCGCCACCATGTCTGGCTCCTTTCACGGTCATCTTGACTTTAAGGAATAGCCACAAAGTTGCTGTGAGCTCTGGCGCCTAAGGTTGATGGGGAAACAGCACCATGTTGTTATGAGTGTGGGCGGCACTGTTCACTGTATTCTTGATCCCACCTCATAAAGACACGCAGGAAAGGGGACTCTGGAGCTGCTGCGGAAAGTCACAAACACAATGGGATGGGTGTGTTCCAAACAGGGGGAGCATTTTGAGGTGAATTCTCTGTGATGTGCATTTTACTGTGTTAAATTTTAAAATTTAACCATTCACTGTATAGTTTGATCACCCATATAGTAGTGTCTTTCAGAGGAGAAGCTCTTCGTGTTGATCAAATCCAATCTGTCAGTTTTATCTTTTATGGAATGAATTGTGACTTTAGGTGTTTGCCTCACCTGAGGGCACTGAGGGTTAACCCAGGGTCCTAGAGAGTTTTACCCACATGCTCTTTAGAAGTTTTATAGCTACGGGTTTGCACTTCGGTTATGTTCCATATTGATTTAGTTTTTGTTCCTATGGCTCAAGGTAAAGATTCAGGTGGGCCTCCCCCTCCCCCTTCTTTCCTCCCCTCCTCCCCCTCTCCCCGCCCCCCCTCTTCTCCTCCCTCCCGTCCTCCTCCTTTCAAATGGACGTCTAATTGTTCCAGCCCCATCTCCTGGAAGACTCCTTTCCTCATTGAATTTTCTTTGCACCTTGTCGGAAATCAATCGCCATAATGTGCAGATCTATTTTTGGCCTCTCTGCTATGAGCCATCGATCGTGTCTGCCCCCTCTCCTGTGCTGCTCTTCTTGATGGCAGTAGCTTTACACGAAGTCTTGAAATCAAGTGCTGTGAGCCCTCTAACTTTGTTCCTCTTTTAAACTATGTCTTAGTTGCTTTTCTCTCCTTGCTGAGACAAAATACCCAACACTCAAACTTAAAGGAGGAAAAGTTTATAGAGGGTTCAGTCCATAAGCAGCTGGCTCCAAGGCAGGGTGGTGTGACAGAGGGGCATTGCAGAGGAGAAACAGTCTGTTGCCCAGAAGACAGCAAAGCAAGCGAGAGGTCTTAACAGCATCTTTCTGCCTCTTTTAGATTCTATCTAGGCTATCAGGGTTAGGGCGATGCCAGGGCAACCAGGGCCCTAATTCAGTAATCACACTAACCCCAGCGCCACGCACCCTAGATCCAGCCACCCCTGAAAAAGCCCCCACTATGACTGCATGAGGCTTTGGGGGGGGCATCTAGACACAAGCCGTAACAAATTATTCCAGCTAGTCTAGTTTCTTTACTTCTTTGCAACAATTTTCAAATCGATTCTACAAAAATCATGCTGGGGTTTTGACCGGAACTGTATTGCATGTGTATAGATCATTTAGGGTGAAATCGACAGTCTAGCAATATCAAACCTTCCAACCCAAGCATATCACATATCCATGTATTTAGGGCTTTGATTTCTTCCAAATCTTTTGTAGTTTCCACATGCAGCTTTTGAATATATTTGGTAAGATTTATACCCAATTTTGTCATGATTTTCGATGTTATTATAAAAGGGTTACTTTTCAACCTCAGCTTCAAATTATTCATTTCTCACACACACAACTATTATTGATTTTTTATGTTTATTGGCTGTAGTCTTGTTAAGCCCACTTGATAGTTCTAGTAAGCTATAAAAGACTCCTTGGGATTTCCCGCATAGATAACTATGCCATTTACATCCCTTCAATCCATCGCCTTTTTATTTGTTTCTTGCTTTATTCATTAACTAGGACAACCCGGACACAGCTGAGTAGCAATAGTGAGTGTGGACATTGCTGCTTTTTACTTGATCTTAGAGGAAATCATTCATCCTTTCAACATTAAGTGCAATGTTAGCCAGGGTTTTTTTTTTTTTTTTTCATAGATGCCCTTTATCAGGTTGAGGAAGTTTTTAATCATGCAAAGAGGCTTTATTTTAAAAGAATCAGAGGGACTCGATATGATGCCTGGAGTGGTAGCAGCCATTTTGTGACCATGAGGAGAATAAGTTGGAGGAGCAGGGTCAACTCATTGATGATGGAAGAGTGAGAGATAGAACTTGGCTCCTTTCTGTCACTGATCCACTGAGTTAACTAATCCTGGGCCCTCCCTCCCCAGCAGAATTCTTATTATGTAGGAAAGTAAATACTTTACTTGTTTAAGCCTTGGAGAGCTGAAGTTTTATTCCTTACACATCAAAGACCAAGGGCAAGACCTTGTTCTTTTTGCTGTCCTGTGCTTAGTCTTATGTCTGGAACATAGTAGCTGCTTGTTAAATTCTTGCTACAGAAGTTAGTGGGGGCCAAGGCCAGAGGCGTCTTGTTCTGAGAATCGGTTTGGACTCAGTTTGGAGGGCAGGCCTAGGAGAGAGGAGAATCTTTTCCTCTCTTCTCTTCTCTTCTCTTCTCTTCTCTTCTCTTCTCTTTCTCTTTTTTCTTTTCTTTCTTTTTCTTTCTTTTTCTTTCTTTTTCTTTCTTTCTTTCTTTCTTTCTTTCTTTCTTTCTTTCTTTCTTTCTTTCTTTCTTTCTTTCCTTCCTTCCTTCCTTCCTTTCTTCCTTCCTTCCTACCTTCTTTCTTCCTTTCTTTCAAGACAGAGTCTCGCTGTGTAATCCAGGCTGGCCTTGAACTCACTCTGTAACCTAGGCTGATGTCAAATTTATGGTGATCCTCCTGCCTCAGCCTCCTGAATCCTGGGATTACAGGTGTATGCTACTGTGCCTGGCTAGGGAGTTGAATATTTCAGACTTTGTCACAGAAGCAGGAGGCGGTGGCTCTGAGGTTCAGAACAGAGATGTCAGAAACTCGAATGGGAATAGGCTGGGGTGAAAATCAGATGCCAGACTTGGGCCATGAGCGTCACGAGAGAGGGGAGGAGGAGGATGCAAGCAACGGCGAGGCTGAGACTTGCTGTTCAGCTGTGAGGCGGTTTGAGAAGATAAACTACAGTGTGTGACAAGGACAGCAAACGTGTATGGCTCACAGGACTGCTGTGTGGAGGAGCAGTGTTGGGGAGCAGCTTCTGGATGTCACCTTGTCTGTCGCACCCTTCCTGGTCCTAGGGGGCACCGAGTGCATCACACGTGCCTTCTCACACCACCACATGTGGCTACACGGGGGTGTCTGGTGTGCGCTGGGGCCGGGGGTGCCCTCCGTCCCCAGAACTCTGCAACCTGCCCTCTGTGACGGCATATGGGTCCTTGCCTCAGTGTGTCCTGGCATCCGCAGAAGTCTGCTCTTTGAATGCAGTGCCAGCGGGGTTGGGTTCCAATGTCTGCCCCACAGCACACTGGTGGTGGGCACACAGCTGGCCCATCTGTGTGTTCCCTCTGCCAGCAGGGGTGTCACTAGCACAGCCCCGGAGGGCTGCCTGAGACCAGTCAGGACCTGGCTGGAGCTGGCTCTGCCCACCCTGGCGGAGGGTGGCTGGGGCCCAAGGCTATGGCAGAGGGGACAGCAGGTGACCAGCAGGGTTGCCACAGAGAGCCTGGGAGGCCCCAGGAGTGACGTCTGGAAAAGCCACTGGGGGACACTGGCCTTGGTGACCCCACAGGAGGAGAAGGTCCCGTAGGTGGATGGGGCCACACATAGGCCCTGGGGTGTTAAGGTTAAGGTGACCGCAGGGGGCAGGGCAGGTGGGCTCTGTGCCCTGAGGTGACTCAGTACCCAGAGATGCTGCGTGTTCATCAGGCTGCCATTGCTGTGACCAAATACCTGAGCGATGCAGATGACAGCTTGGTCTTGGCTCCCGGATTGAGAGGGTTCAGTCCATGGGGGCTCTGTGAGGCCGAGATGTGTGGTGGGAGGGTGAGGCAGAGGAGAGCCGCTCGCTCATGGCAGCCAGGAAGCAGAGAGGAAGAGGGAGCGGAAGGGGCCCAGGGTGGACGTAGCCCGCAAGGCCATACCAAGGACCCACTCCCTCCAACCAGGACCCTTTGTTCCCACTGACACCATTTAACTGTAGTTTCCTGACGGGCTGAACCCACTGGGAGTCAGGGACCTGTGATCTAATCGTCACTGGAAACACCCCAAGACAACCTCCAAAGTATACATTACTGATTTCCTAGGTGCTTCTCAAGCCACTCAAGATGACAAGACTAAGCAGGTGGGCATGATGGCACACTCCTGTAATCTCAGCACTCAAGGAGGCTGAGGCAGGAGGAGTTCGAGGCCAGCCTGTGCTACATAGTGAGTTTAGGGACAGCCTGGATTACATGGCAAGAACCTGTCTCAAAAAGGAACAAAGAACAGCACAGAACAGAACAACTACGAAGCAGCACACACAGGGAGTCAGGGAGCTGAAGCGCTGTAAGCAGACTGGCAGGAGGCCTGTCCATCTGCTCTGGGGAGACATGGGGGGGGCCACAGCTTGCTCTGTGGATGAGTCCTCACCCCCAGGAGGCCCTGGGGGTGCAGTGTCAAGTAAGGATGAGGTGGTTCCTGGCCCAGGGCGGTCTTCACTTTGGTGAAGGGGCCTCAGGGTTTAGCGAGTATTAGTGAGTGGAAGAAAGTAAGAGATCTGGGGGTGGGGCATGGCCAGCGTCTGCCCCTCCACGTGCAGGACCCCAGTTCACAAGAGAGAGTGGTGCTGCCACTCAAGCCCTGTGTACGGGAAGGGACACTCACAGCCTCTCTTAGCTCAGACTCGCTGGTCTGATTCACCCATGGCTGGCGCAGGCGCACAGTACTCCAAGCCATCACACACACCCCCACCTACCTCTTAAGCACGACTGTTTCTTTCAAGGTACGTAAGGAGCCTTCCCTATGGTGCGCCCCAGGCTCCCCAACCTCACATTGCTGAGGTTGGTGGCACAGTGAAGGAACCACCTACGCCCCAGGGTGGCCACCTCCAGGCCAGGCTTGCTGTGCCTGTCCACAGTGTGTCCCTGAGGTCCCTTTTCTGTCCTGGCTGCCACGCTGCACATAGCCATCCCACCTCCCCAGAGTCTTCTGGAGGGCCCTGCGATTGGCCTGGGGCCTTCAGTGTGTGGAGAAGCACAGAGGCCAGGTGCCTCTGCCATCGCCCGCTGGGGATGGGAACGTGCGGTCCCCTGGACTCATCGCTTGTGGGACTGCCTAGGCTGCCTGGCAGGGGTCCTGAGTATTGCTCCACTGTGAAGTGAACATCCTCCTCTCACAGCAAGCTCTGTGGAAGGAAGAGCGAGCACTGTCTTCATCTCTGCAGAGGAGACAGAGGCACAGGTACAGTTTCTGACTGTGGCCGGGCTGCCGGTTTACTCTGAGGATCCACTGGAGACTCCTGCATAGTGCTGCCTCCTGAAGGGACCCGAGGCTTTGAATACACAGGTGGGCACTACAAGTGCTAAGGACATGGGCGCCCACTAGCCTCCTTGGAAAAGAAGCATGTCTGCTTGTTTTTATCCATGATGAGGAGAGGTTTGCCCATGGATTTAGGGATGTCTGTGTTTTGGGGTTCTTAGTGTCAGCTTTCCTGTTTTGGTGACAGCAGGTGATTTCCTTTTCAGGGAACTACTTCCTGTCACATCTACCTATTGGGCTCAGTGGTAAAGAGATTTAAGCCGGACTCATGAGAACCCCACTTATCCTGATGGTTCGGGGATACAACTTGCTGGGTCTTTGTCCTGGAGGAAACCTGATTCCTAGGATTTCTTGCACTGTGGCTTCTTGGCAGCTTTGGCCAATGGTGGGGACACAGAGCATGTGAAAGAGAACAAAGAGGAAAGCCAGGGTAGCATCTCTGTGGTGGCCTGGTCTCTGCCTGGCAGCCCCTGACAGGTGCTTGTCCTGGGCAGCCCTGGCCCTGAGCCCACACCCCTGCTCTGAGGGCTTCTCTTTCTTAGGAGTGGTGGTGCCTGCCTGCGGGGCTCATCTTGAGGGTGTTTGGCTCCACCTGGGGTGCAACCAATCCCCTGCATTAAATGCCTTGTGTTTGAAAGGCCTGGAGTGGTTTCTGTTTGCCAGATGGTATTCATGGAAGCTTGCTGGAGAGTGCTTTCTGGAAACAGCATGTTGAAAAGTCTTCCTGCAAGCTGAAATGTCCACCCTGCTGTCCCGAAGTTCCTGTCCTGCCTGAGGCCTGCTTGTCCGGTTACCCTCGACCCTTCCACCCTGCTCCCTTCTGCTTGTGATTTCTGTGCCTGTTGCTTATGATTCTGCGAACCTCTGACATTTGATCTCTGTGCTTCCACTTCTGTTGCCAAAGGAGTGTAACGTATATAGGGGAAGAATTTTTCCCAGTTGGGCCATGGCCTCTGAACAGCTGGCCTACACTGATGGTTTTGCAGTAAAAATCAAGCCAAGAAATTATTTGTTCACCCTTCTTTTTTCTCTCTCTTGGCCACTTCCCAGAGCCACAGCCTTCATTTTACTCTGGGAGTGCATTAGGTGGTATTGGACCTGGTCCAAATGTTGCAGATACAGGGCTGCTGCAGGGAGCCCTGGGAACCATTTACATCTTTGGGAAGTGGAAGTTAAGGACCGAGGCTGGAGAGCCTCACCTCCAAAGGGGTCCAGCCCAAGTAGCCCAGGAATGCTTGTGGTCCAGCTGGCTTGGGCGATGTACTCACTCCTGGATCCAGGCATCCTGGCAGTGTGGCTGTCCTGGTGAGGGTCACGGGCCAGGAGAGGGTGGCACCCGTCAGAGACAGGAGAGTGGCAGAGTCAGCACCTGGGAGGTCACCCAATTTGATCTATGCAGCAGCAGCTAGAGAAAAAAACCCATCCTCCATCGTTAACAAGATCTTTCAGAGTGCCAGTGACAAACGGCATTTTATTTCCATTGGCCCTGGCTCTCCATGTACACATCTTCCTCCATTCTTCAAGGCCCCGTGAGAGCTCTTTGCCAACTCCTCTCCCATCCTCTGCTGCACCATCCAGCTGGCAAATCCCGGATGAGAAGGCTGTTATCCTGGTGCCGTCTTTCCCCAAGGATGATTGGTGCCCTGCTGCACCTCCCTGGGATCTGTCTGGAGTATCCATGGGTGGCTACAGCAGGATGAAACCGTGGAGGGTGGCGTCCCCTGGTGAGGACCACTCTCCAGGCCCAGGCAGCTGAGAGAGACAACCATAAAGATGGTAACATAGAGGCAAGGCCGGTTACTGGCTGGTGGCCCTTCCCAGTGACACTGTGGAGCGGGGGATGCATGTTGACACCTGGTCTTTCCTTGATGGATATAGCTCCGTCCTTCTACAACAGTGGGTTAGGATCCTTTCTCCCAATAGAAACTACCCAGGTCTTTCCGCAGAGGGAGCTGAACACAGGGCACTGCTCACCACATGGGGGCTGGTGAGCAAAGCAAGCTGGAAATCAGGCTGTTGTCCCCAAAAGAGAAGACTTTACTATCAGAGATCAAAAAAGAGCCCCCCCCATGGTATCTAGAGCCATGGTGGGGCCCCAGGTGGGAGCTGGGGTCTAGGAGGGGTGCAGTTTAGGGGGAGCAGGGGGGTCATGGGTGCAAGCCAGTAGCAGTGATGTCACCCAGAGCCTTCATCAACAGACCTGCTGGGGACAAGGAATCCTGGGAAATGTGGGTATCACGACAGGGGTGTGTGGGATATGCAAGGGGGTGAATCTCAGATATGGTGTCTGGCTCAGCCTGAAGCCAGAGTCATCAAGCTCAGTGTTTCCCTCACCTAGAGGAGGCTGTAACCTTGGTCCTGTTGGCTTTGATCCCCAAGCTCTGAGTGACACCCCGGAAACCCCACAGGGGTGCCAAGGGGCCACTGGGCCTTCCATGTACACCTGAAGCCCCACCTTCCCCCACACCTGGGTCATGTGGCCTTGACTGGCATAAGCATCATCCAGCATCTACGTGGACCCCAGCTGCCCTCGCCTCCTGTGTGTGCCATGGGGACGCAGGGAGATGGGACCCTGTGCGAAATATCCTTTCCCTCCTCAGCCAGTGGCTGCCCACACCGGTGCCAGACTTCATTGTGGAGGTGTGGGGACCTTCATTCTGCCTGGGCAGAGCGGGGATGGCCACTGTGGGGGTGGGGAGAGACGCCGCAGCTGCAGGCCCATCTGCTAGGGCTCTAGGCAGGGAAGGGGTGAGTCAGGGAATGGGAGGAGACAAAGGCTGGGACAGGAAGATAGGTGAGCCCGGGGGCTGGAAGGCGAGCCAGGCTGCGAGCCACGGCCTGCTACCTGGAAACCAGCATCTCTGTCCCCAGCTCCCCAGCTCCCCAGCTCCAATGTCCGGAAGCTCTTTTGCAGCCAGCAAGTGGTCTGTAAAGGGGGGGGGAGGAAAGAGCTGTCCCCAGAAATGTAGAGCAAGGGACATCTAGGAGGGGTTGTCTCAGCAGGCTCCCTCCTCTCTGAACAAAGATCCAGGGCCCAGAGGCTCAGAAACGCTCACAGCCACCCTGGAAAGGGACCTAGTCACCAACTCACTGGCACAGCTGCCTCGGTCAATAAAGCCTACAGCAGTCACTTCCCAGTGAGCCCGGGTCACCTTGTCCTATATGCCCAGAGAGGCCTCATTAGCCAGCTGCCCCAGAGCCCATACCCTCCACCTTCCTGCACCTGGAAACCCCTGGGCCAGGGAGGGATGTGCAGGGAGGGCTGATGAAGCCCCTTGGCCCTGCATCTCTTTTGTTGTCATGGCAACTGGGCACTGCCTGCACCTGCCACTCACACTGACTGCAGCGCCTTGGTCAAGGGGGGGAAGGTAGGGTGAAGGCTTGGGCAGTAGTCAGACCCACCATACCTCAGGTGCAGTGGCCTCCAGGGGCAGAGCCTGGACACCACATGGACAGCTGTTGCCCCTGTGCAGCTGGTGGTCCCAGGGTCATGTGCCCTCTATAAATGCAGCCAAGGCAGGTTTCAATCTTCAAGAGCTCTCTAAGCCGACTTCCTGAGGCCCTCCCTGGGGCCTGGTCTGCCTCCTGTTCTCTGGAAGTGTCTCTTGCCCTTGAACTCATCATCTGACCATGGGGAGGGACAGCCTAGACCTCTTCCCACCAAAGCTGCCAGCCCTTGTGCCCTGGAGTTCAGCTCCCTGATGACTCCAGTCATCTGGTCCCATCCCGTGTGAGTCCCTCCTGCTTTTTATCTGATCACAGTCTTTTTCCATGCCCACAGTCTCAGCAAGTCACTCAGTGTGACTCACTGAGACTGTGGGCATGGAAAACGGAAGGATTTAGACATGATGGTGAGCTTGGGTGGACTTGGGCTGAGACTCTGGGCAGGTTGCTTTACCTCTCTGAGCTGCAGTGACGGTGTTGTGGTTTATGTCTTGATGGCCCCCTGAAGCCTGATGTGCTCACAGGTAGGGTTTTTAGGAGGTGGTTGGATCACAGTGGTACGTTGTTAGGAAGTATGATCTGGTTGGGAGAGGCAGGTCCCTATAGGCTTGGTCTGGAAGGGTTTGTCACCCTTCTTGCTTCTCCCTGATCTCTCTCTCTGCTTCCCACCACTAGGCTGCCCTATCTTGGAGTCAGCTGACCATGGACTGAAACCTCCATGAACTTTGAGTCTAAATAGACCTCTCCTCCTTAAATTTGTGGGTGTCAGGTCTTGTGTCCCAGGTAATAAGACAGATGGTACCTGTAAAAATGCTTTTAGTTCCAGTGACAGCCTTGCAGGGTTGTGGTGCGGGTTTATTGAGATGACAGGCTTAAAACTCTCAGCTGGGTGTTTGGCATGAAGTATGCACCCTTTTAAGAAAGATGGTATTGGCAGAGTTATGGCTTGTGTCTGGGTGTCCCCCCAAAGCCTCATGCAACTATAGGTGGGGCTTTTTCAAAGGTGGTTCTGTCTAGAGGGTGTGTCTGATTATTAGTGCAATGTGAAGGTTAAGGGCGCCAGGATTAAGAATGGGTGATTGCTATGTCAGTCCACTGATTGGTTCAGCACAGCCCTAATCTCAGGAGCCTGGATGCAATATAAGGGGCAAAAGAGGCTTGTCTTGTTCCTTGCTTGCTTTTACTGTCTTCTGCTTGTCACAAACTGTTTCTCCCCTGTGATCATGCCAACCTGCCTCGGAGCCAACCAACTATGGGCTGAAACTTCTGCAAACTGTGAGCCAAATAAACCTTTCCTCTGTGATTTTGGGTGGCAGATACAGTGGTCCCTTGAGTCATGACCAGCCTCACATACGAACAACTTGGGTTATGAGTGGAATTTTACATTTAACTTACAACCAAAGTCTTGAGTTAGGATTTGAGTATCAACCCTTAGGCTAATTTTTAGTTCTGAAAAGTTGAGACCTACTGAGCCAGAAGCAGGTCCTAGTGGGCCACAGACTCTCCCCATGAGAGAAAGAGCACCAGAGAGCTAGATTCCTGATGTTTTTGTGGAAAGAGCCTCTCCTCCCAAACAATACCCACCTTTCACTTCATCCTTCCTTCCTGCAAGCCAAAGGTGTCAATTTGAATAGTGAGTGCAGTATGAAATTGCTGTTTCTGGTAAACTGGGCACATTTTATAACTTTTGGGTGAGTACACTTGGAAAATCATTGGTGTTTCTCATAAATTATGCACATTATACAACACTTTTTAAAATTATGAAACAGTTAGTTGAGGGGTGCTTTGGGAGGTTTGGAATGCATTATGGGCATTTCCATTATTTCTTATGGGAAAAACAGTCTTGACTCACAACCATCTTGAGTTACAATCAGCTCTTGCAAACGAATTAAGTTCGTAAATCAAGGGTCCACTGTATTTTCTCTCAGCAGCGAGAAAAAGTAACTAAGAGAGGCAGGTTTTGTATGAGCTAACAGGCCTTATTAACAGTCATCAATACAAATGTCTGACCACTGTGAATACCTGCCAACCTCCAGCGAGACTCCCCGGTTTAAGGGAATTCCTATTAAAAGCAAAAGGACCTGCAGAGGTTGTATCTTCTACAGATGTGTCAGTTCTTTTGAAGGCTGGGGGACTGGTTGGGACGTAGGAGGTGTGATTGAAATATATGGTGAATGTGTAAGTTAAAAAATTGTTACGTAAAAGACACACTGTTGTCACAAATCCTTCTCAAAATCCTCCCCTTCACTTCTAACACACTCATCCCATCATTCTTATTACCTTCTGAAGCAGCTCTGGGGTCTTCTTTCCTGAGTTGTGCTCTCATGGCTGCCTCGATGTCCTGAATGGATTCGGACGGGATCGGGTGTGTTCAGGGTGCTACGGCTGAGACTCAATTGATTCAAAACATTTCCTTTCCATGGTGATACTGATTTGGGGGAAGAGCAGAAGTTGCCAGACCCAGTGATTAAGGTGGGTGGGTGGAGACTCGTCATCGTATTTTTACGAACTTTGGCTTCCCATTGGACAGCACTCGGCAGCAGTACTCACTGTACTTAGGGTCACATCTCATAAAAGACACTCAGGAAAGGGTACTCCAGAGTTGCTGCAGAACAATGGGATGAGAGTGTTCAAAGTGAAGGGGAGGATTTTGAGGGGGTACTCGTGGGAATGTCTCTTACGATAATGAATTTGTAAAATGTAACCATTTATTTTATTCATGAACCACTCCCTTACCAGGGCCCAGGGTGCTGAAGCAGGAGTGATACAGGGGAAAGAAACTCCCAACCTGAAGGGTGTCTGGGACCAGTTCGTGTTCTCTAAAATTGAAGAATGAATTTTAGAAACAGTGGAGGTTAAGAGCAGAATATAAAGCTTCTGTCTGAGAGAGGGACAGAAGGGGGCCCAAGTGTGTTGCTTAGAACCCTGCCCTTCCTTGGGGTTTTATAGAGCAAAACCTCAAGGTGGGGTGGGTCCAAAGTGGGGGAGAAATGGGAAATTGCAAGGTAGGCATGAAGTGGGACAAAACTGGGGTCAGCCAATAAGGTTACAAGTATTAGTGTTTTGGTAAAATTGATGAAATTGGGATCAAATGGGGAAGCAAGTCATGTAGCAAGCGGGCATGAACACAGAACAGGGGCTCTTTGTGTTTGGGGTTGGGTTAGTGACTCTGCCTGGCTTTTTCCAAAGTGTTGGCTACCTGTTTAGAATATCAATCCCTGATGTCCACCCCGAGGGGGGTATGTGGGGGCGTTTGTTTTACCTTTTGTCTTGAGGTCCAGCCCACAGCAGAAGCACCTGTCTCTCCATTGGCCAGTTAACAAGGTATCCCATCTTCTGCACTGGCTCCTTGAGGGCCCGGCCCTATCTGACTGCCTCTAATCTTTCTATCTAACTCAGCGGCCTACTGCAGGAGGGTCCTGTCAGGAAACATGATCAGTGCCTGTGTGTTGATAGCTACCGATGTGCCTCTACACTGGGCCAAAGAGCTGCTTCCCGGGAGAGGGTGTTCCACACCCCAGATTTCCCCTTCCCTGCAGCCACCACCACACTTTCCCACAACTAAAGGGTAACCGCCAGGCCCCAGGACTATGCTGCATTTTGTTTTCTTTTGTTTTGGCGGCACTGGATACTGACCCCAAGCCTTTGCACTGAGCTACAGCTCATTTTCATTTAAAAAAAAAATAACTTTGAGACAGGCATCACTAAATGGCTAAATTGCCCAGGCTAGGCTTGAACTTGGGATCCTCCTGCTTCTGCCTTCCAGAATGCTGTGATTAAAGGCCTGGGCCATCAGGCCTGAGTGGAGGATGTGGCTCAGTGGTAAGCACTTGCCCAGCCTGTAGGAGGCCCTGGGTTCCACTCTCAGCACTGAAAAACAAATACAGAACTCTTAGAGGCACATTCCAAGAAACCCTGTGTGCTGTACCCAAACCAGCACACAAACAAACCCAGCTTTCCCAGGGGACCTGCAAGGGCAGAGGTCACAGCGACCCTGTCCTCTGAGCTGGCTGCACTGGCAGGCATGGGGACCCCAGATGAAAGCCAGGTGCTGTCTTCAGAAATGAGGGTGTTGCTGTCACACACCTGGGCTGCCCCAGCCCTGCTGACTTGCAGGGCGTGCAGCCACCGTCATTTCACCTACTCTCAGGCTCTGGAGGAGACCCTCAGCCAGGGCCACATAGCTACGGGTGTGGGGCTGGGGTCACCCGGAGCTCCAGAAGACGCGCTTGGGGCCCACTCTCCAAGGCACCTGGCTGGCGGGGGCCTTGGGCTCTGTGCTCCTTTGGGTCCATGCAGACCCCAGTGGTGCCTGTGTGGCTCCCCGGCCTCCTTCCTCCCCCGAGACTCCAGGCAGACTCCCCCAAGACTCCAGGCAGACTCCAGGCGACTCTGTCTCTGCCACTGGGGGGTCTTGTCGGTGGATGAAGTGATAAGTCTTTGCGCTTAATTAAGACCCATTGTTCCACCAATTGGGAAGCGGGAAATGGCTGGGCTGTTTTACAAATAGAAACAATTCTTGTTCATTATCCCCTAATTGAGGCACGGAGGGCTGTGGAAAACACCCATCAGCAGCACATTCATGTGTGCAGGCAGGGGATTGGGTGGAGGTGCCCACAAAAGGAGCAAGAACATTCCAATCAGGAGTCGCACAGACAAAGGGAAACAGCGGCCCAAAGCACAAATGCTGCGGAATTAGCCCAATTACACAGTTGACAGGCGGGAATAAGTTTCCTGGCTTCCTGCCAGCTTTCCTCGAAGCCCACTTTTTACCCTTTCCCCGGCACTGGCTCCAGTTGTGGAGAGGCAGGAAAGGATCCTCCCAGGCCTCAGGGAACTGGGGTGGGCTTCTGTGTAGGCTGGGGACAGGGTGGGCTGATGAAGATCTCATGGGGCTTCAAACTGTAATCTGGATTTCCCACGTATTTCTGACACGGCTTGACTGTCATCGACACCTCCCTCATTCTGGTCACTATACTTCTTGTGATGCAACCAAAGATACTCTGTTTCAGTGTTGCTTTTATGGGCAATTTGGGGCTGAAGTCTTAAGCTATTTTTATATGATTTTTGTGGGAGGTGGTAGCCTGGGTCTTTTCCATCCTCTATACAGCAATTCTTGGGGTCCCTATTAGGAGTTTATATTCATTCCTGTTTATTCCAGCCCATTTGTCTAATCACCAAGCACCAGGGCCCCCCTGGGACTGTTCCCTGTATGGCTGCTGGAAACCAGCCTGCTGGTCTCTTCCAAGTTCTCCTGGGGGGGCTGGGAGAGAGAAATCGGAAGCTTTCGGATAGGAAGAGCTTTCAAAATTTCCCTGACTTGTTAGGAAGTGACTGGCCCACGTACAAACCTTGGCAATCAACAAAAAGGGCTAAAAAGGCAGAAATAAATGAACAGACCCCAACTCGATTCCTTATCCTCACATTTTCCCGCGTGACCTTGACGTGGGAACCAGTCTTTTCTCCCTATGGCTTTGTCTACTGCACTTTCCCATGTGATTAAAGACACTTTTTAATCATTATTTATTGTTTTTATTTTATTTATTCTTCGAGGTAGGTTCTCACTATGTAGTCCAGGCAGGCCTTGAACTCATGGTGATCCTCCTGCCTCAGCCTGCTGAGTGCTGGGATCACAGATGTGTCCACCACTCACTCTGGTGTCTAGTTACCTTTTTCATGACCCCCAGTTCTCAGTCACACTGTGTCTTCCTGTACCTCACGACCCCTCATCACAGAACGTTTGGATTCTTTCAAATTTTATACAGTCAGGGGTATTTCTGTTACAGATGGCTAAGAAAGGTAGGAATAGTGTAGGCAGTCGGACAGAGCTGGGCCCTCAAGAGGTGAATGCAGAAGACAACTGTGGCTGGAGGAGCATTCACTGAAGGCCAGACTTTAAGGAAAATAACTGCTCACCCATATGCTTCCCTTAGGGAGAATAGCAGTGACTGATATTCTAAGTGGGCGTCAATCACCCTGCGGAGGAGGAGCAAACCTCCTCCTTACCCACCCCTTCCAGGAAAGCCCTTGCCTGCCCGAGTGCGCTTGCTGCATGCCTTGTTTCCCCATTTAATCTCCATTTAATCATTAATACCCAAGCAATAGTTTTGTCCCACCTCATCCCTACCTTCTGATTTCCCATTGGATCAATATTACCTAAGCGACTATACTTGTGATCTTACTGATTGATTATAGTTCTGTCCCACCTTAAGCCCACCTCACCTCATGGCTTTGCTCAATAAAACACCCTTAGGAAGCAGGACTGGTAGGTGATGGGTTTCTCACCTCACTGTAATTCCTGCCAAGTCGCTATGGCATCCAGCCAATATGGTTCTGGAGCTCATGTGCTATGGCATTGAGCCAGTATGGTGCCAAGCCAATATGGCGCTGGCCACTGGAGGATATTTGCTAAGCCCCACCCTTCTTCCTCTGAGGCAAATTACGACTTCCTACTTCCCTTTTTGTAATATCCTGTTTCCTTTTCCCACACTCCTGCCCAATCCTGGTCTGCCATGTCAGGCGATCTGCCTCCTAAACCCCCCCTCCAGCCTGGGCCTATTTAACCTTTGACCCCACACCAGGTCGTCAGAAGTTCCACGTCTCTCTTCTCTTTCCTACTGTGGTCTTCTCCATGACCATAGTAGAGGCATTTTATTCTGCTTTACTTCTCTCTGTGCTGGAAAAACCTATCAGTGGGTAACCCACTTTCCAGACCCACTCAGACAGAAGCTTTCTTTCTCTCAATAATGTCTTCCTATTCTTAATGCCTGCTGCTCCTAGAATTCATTCCTCGATTTTAGAGAACATGAACTTGGCGTTTCTGACGTCTAGCAGGTCGGGCGTTTCATTCCCCTGTATCATTTCTGTCATGGCATCTGTGTGCACGGAGCGGTCCGTTTTTTGCATGACTTCTCTGAGACAAGAGTCCTAGAAGTGACACTGTAGGGTCAAAGGATGTGGCTGCTTTAAGGATGCTGTGACCCTTTCCCCTGTGGCTTTGAAAAATGGGTCTTTGTTCTAGTTTTGTAGTATTTGTGTTTTTAGGAAAGAACTTTTTGCTTGGCAGGGTGTGTGTGTGTATGCACGCACACGTGTGGAGTGTCAGGCAGAGTGCTTCCACACATTTCACATGTTTATCCAGCATGAGCAAAGGGAGAAGTCCTGGTGCCCTTCGGGGAAGGGCTCCACCCCTGGGCTCCATCAGGGCCTTGGAGTGGGTGCCAGCTGCCTGTGCCCTTACCCTGCCCTGCACCCCACCACCCTGGCCTTGGCTTAGAGCTTAGTCTCCTTCCCGTAGGATTCCGGTCTCTCGCCCTCCTTGGATCTCTGTCCCACCCTTGGGGGCTGGCTCCCTGTGACAGTCACACACTCAACTCATCTTGCCCTCTTCCCCTTACTGCCTGTGTGCCCCAGACAGCTTACCACACCTCAACTTCCTCAGGTAGCCGTGCTCCTCCGTGGGCTGTTGCAAGAATTAAGTGAACAAAGCCCATGCACAGCCCTTATTAAGCGCCTATGTATGCTGGCACCTCCTGCCTCGCAGGGCAAGTTTTGTTGACTTTATGCCTGGCCTGGGCCCCCAGGGGCTGAGTGGCCTGGTCCAGCCCTGAGTGACCCCATGAGCAGGTCCTTTGTCCTAGTGCAAATGCAGATCCCTGGGCATGGGCATGAGCCCCCTGGCTCTCCAGCACCTCTTCCCCTTGGGCCCCAGAGGCACTTGTCTCAAGTCAGGTTTTGGGAAATCTGGTGACAAGAAATGGTCGGGAGGATGACAGGGGCGAAGCCAGGGAGGAAGTGGGGCCCCATCTGAGGCTCCCAGCCCCGGTGCTGTGGCAGCCAGGGGACAGGCATGGGCACTCCTAGGATGCTGCTACTGCTGTCCTACCCTGTGGACAGCGGTGCAGGGCTGGACTGATGAGTCTGTCCCGGAACTAGGCCGGGGGTGAGGTTGGGCCACCCCCTACACCCTTCAGATGACCCACTGGCCAGCAGCTCCCTCAGCTCTGGAGGGGCCAGTGGAGGTGGGCCGGGCTGGGATAAAGTCAGGCCTTGGATAAAATTGGCACAGCGTCTCTTCCTTTTCCTTGAGTATTCCCCACAGCTGGGTCCCTGATTCTTACCTTCAAGCACTAGTGCTCTTAAAATATTTTTTCCACCCAGAGACAGTGCTGTCCCCAGGAGGAATCCGGGGATGAAAAAGGATTTTCCATCTCATTACAGGTGTAATTGCTCTTTTCTCTCTTTGTTTGCAAGTCATAGAAACTTGCACTGACTAGCTTAAGCAAGAAAAGAAACGTATTGGCTCATAAAACTAAAACGTCTCATGTAGACTTCAGGTGCAGCTGGATCCAGGTGTCCTGCTATGTTATTGGCCCCTCTTATCTCTCTGCTCTGCTGTTATGGTTGATACATTGTGTCAACTTGGGGAATCTAGAGGTTTAGCTGAGTGACTCAGGAGGAAGCTGGGGTGCTTATGTTATATACATCCTGAGCCTGTGGAAGAGGAGGGCATGGAGATTGTATGAGTGCTACCTGCCCCCTGGGTGGGGGTAGGCTGTTTACAATGTAGGAGAGAAAAGGAGGCTGCTTGTAGCCATTCCTCCCTTTTGCTGGTTGTTTTTGCTGTGCTCTGCCGCCCTGAACAGTTTGCCCTCTGCCATGCGCCACTCTGCCTCAGAACCAGCCAAGTATGGACTGAAACCTCCACAGACTGTAAGCTAAATAAACCTTTCATTTCTTCATTTTGGGCATTGGGTATTTTGTCTCAGCAACGAAAGAAAAGCAACCAAGACATCTGCTCAGAAAAATACTCCTCAAATCAGTGGCATCACGGTCATGATCATCTGTGTTTCTGATTCATGAAATGGGGTCACTTTGCACAAAGGACAAACCTCCTTCCCAATAGCTCTTCCAGAGCCCCAGAGTCAATGGCTATTGACCCAACTTGGGTCAACAACTCCTGCTCGGGCACAGATTGGCCGGCCTGGACCATGTGCCTGCCTCTGAAAGTGACAGGACTGTGGCAGCCCTGTCTAGCCCAGGGGCCAGAATGGTGGAGGGCTGGTCTCCAATGGCAGTGACCCCCCCATTGGCTCCTGGATCAGAGCATGGCCCCTGCCCTCAAATTGTGAGTAGCAGAGCTTTTGCAGCTCGAGTTCTTGCTGGCACAGGCTTTGTTTCCAGGCCGGAGTCAGTCACCCTTTGTTGTCAGTACAAAGCACCTGGCACCCACAGCAGGAGGACAGGAGAATTTGGGCTCATATCTGAGAGGATTCATCGGAGGTTAGCTGGCTGCTGAGGGAGAACGGCTGTTCAGGTTATATAGCTGGGAAGCAGAGGAAAAGGGAACAGTCAAAGAGGAAGGGGCCAGGGAAGAGAGTTCCTGTGGTGGGATCTAGAACCCCCCCCCACCATAGACTCATGTGTCAGAGGTGGACTTTGGAAGGTGATTGGATCACGGGGATGCTCTATCCATGTACGGGCGAGTTCATGGGTGACTGTGCTGTTTCTGGTGGGGCAGGCTGGAGGTGGCTCTGGAGTATGACCTGGAAGGGTGTGTTCTTGCCCTCGACTCCTTCCTCCTCTCTGCTTTCTGGCCGCCGTGGGCTGAGCAGCTTCCCTTTGTCACCCCCATTCCTCTCTCTGCCATGCCATTTTCTGCTGTAGAGCTGACCGACCATGGATGGAACCCTCTGAAATCATGAGCCAAATCCAACCTCTCCTTTAGTTTGCAGGTGTGGGTGTTTTGGAGGGAAATCTGACCCACATAGTCCCTCATGGCTCACCTAGAGAGTGCCTTCCTAATCCATGGCTCTGTAAGGCTGTCAGGCTGACAACCAGAATTAACCTCATAGATCGCTCCCCATCCTGCATTTGGAGTTAGGGGTCTCTTAGAACAGCTGGGGTGAGACAGGACCAGGGGCCTGGGGCTTCCCTTAAAGACTCCATCTGTCCCAGTCCTGTCTGACCCTTGCTTCCTCTGCCTTCTTTCTGTCATAGCTGGAGGGCAGGCATGGTACTAGGAAGCCACTGAGACTACCTCATCCTGGGATTCCCCAGCTGTGGCTCTAGATGGGGATTAAAAATCTTTCCTTTTCTCCCTGTCCCTCCTGCAGCAGCCAGAATGCACTTTCTCAAATGAAGGCCCCATTTCTTCTCAGGCTGAGACTTCTGGGTCTCCCCATTGCCACAGGCCAAGGGCACAGGGCCATGATGACTTGATCTCACCCCTTGTTCTGAATTCATCCCTAGGACAAGAGCCACACACTGCTTCCAGCCAGTCAGGGCCCTCTTGCCGCGGGGCCTTTGCACATGCTGCCCTCCCCCAGACCTGGAGAAGCTGCTCCTCCTTTAAGATTGACTCCCCTCCCACCTGGCTGCCCCTCTGTCCCCTCGGGACATTGCCCCTCTTTCCTTCTGAAATGTACCTTCCTGCTCCTACTCTGTCCCTCTCAATGGTTCCCATTGCTGGAGAGACATAAAGAACTGTGACTCAAATGGTAGCTTCACACGGCCACACTTGCTGACGGGCTCTCCCTCAGCAAGCTGCTGGCAGTGCCTGTGTGATGTCTCTCCTGTGCTTGCTGTCAGAGTGGCTGGAGGTGGCTGTGTCCTCCTTTGGGCCTCGGGGCCTCTCTCGGGGCTGGGCATGGAGACCCGGTGTCAGGGATAAATAGATTATCTGGTGGCTCAGGGCATGCAGGGAACAGACAGTGCCATACCTTTTCTGGATGTCACCTTGGGTATCTCCTGCATTGCTCCTGCCATAGCTGCTGGGTTTAAACAGATGCAAATGTTCCCTATCACAGTCATTCTCAAGAAGACAGACTGGGGTGAGAGGTCATTTTGTTTTGTTTTGCTTTTTGGGACAGGGTTTTGCTACGTAGCTCAGGCTGTCTTTGAACTCGCAGCAATCTTCCTGCCTCAGCCTCCTGTGCTGGGATTACTGGCGTGCACTCCCCCCGCCCCACTGGGATGGGAGGTCTTGATATGGCCTTTTTAGGAAACAGCCAGGCCATCTCCATCCTCTGCAGCAGGCAGCACAGCATCACGCCCCACCCTGCTCAGGAAATTGGTCCCTCAACCCTCAAATCACCAGTTCTCCTTGAGGCTAATTTACACCCTGCTTTGTATCTCAAGGCAAAAGAGGCCCCCGGGACCCCTCCCCGCCTGGCCCTGAGAGGAGCAGAGTGGCTCCTGGTCTTCATGCCTCTGTGCCTGTACCCAGCAGAGGCAGTGTATAGACCAGGCCCCTGCACCTGCTGTGGAGCAAGAGGACCCCAACACAGCTTAACCCCAGCCTCCAGGTCTGCACTTGCAAAACAGAGATGATAATCCCCTCCTCTCGGAGCCGGGATCGATGGGGGTAATAGATGTAGATGCTTGGCTGGGGGAAAGTGCAGCGCCGCGAGCGGCTCCTCACCTCCGCCCTGCCACGCAGGCTTAATGAGAGCTGGCTGCTCCTCGGGATCCTTAATTAACTGTCCCGGCCCCTCAGCCTCAGTGCCAGCAGATTAAACCCTGCCGTGCCAGGCAGGCGGCTACCCCCCTCCTTAGGATGCAGATGCCTGCAGCGATAGATTTCTGCAGGGAAAGGCTGACTGGAGGATTTTACAGCAGCTGTGTCCCAGGGATGCCCCCAGGGGGTGAGCCAAGCTCCCTCAGCAGAATTTGAGCATCTGGGGGTACCTGGTCCTAGCAACTCATCTGGGGGCTGGGACGGGGTGGAACTCAGATGGGAGGAGGCAGGCAGTTAGTGCGCCTGCACAGGCCAGGGTCCCCCTGCCAGGGTCCCCTTGCCAGGCCACGAGCCAGAGAGTTCCCTCTGGGGACCCTCAAGGGCTCACCACTCAGGTGCCCTCCACATACCATGATGGCTGCTTTGATCCTGAGGACAGAGGGTCGGACCTCCCACTGTCCTCACTTCTCCCTGCTTTGGGCCTCGGCCTCTCCAGATCTCTTTCTGCAGTCATAGCAGGACACTTTGCTCTGCAGCCTTTGGGGCTCAACTCCAGTGTCCCTAACTATAGCCCTCATCTGCCAGTGCTGCCCCAGCTGCCCTGCCATAGTCTCATGGAGTCTGCAAGTTTGCGCCCAGCCTGCACAATTTAGCAATACCTTGTCTCAAAAGTAAAAAAAAAAAAAAAATTAAGAAAAGGGCTGGGCTCAAAGGTAGAGCCTCCCTGGGTTTAATTCCTGGTATTGGAATAAAACAAAAGAAAAAGAAAATGAAAGAAGAAAGGAAAGTGTTGTGGCTTATATCTAGATGTTCCTTCAAAGCTTCAAATGCCCATAGGAGGGGCTCTTAGGAGGTGGCTAGATCATGGGGTATGAATATGGATTAAGAGCTTACGATGACTAAATTATTTCACTGACTGGTTTAGCATAGTTCTGGGTGTAGATGATGGGAAGACCCACCCAAAGGCGTGACCTAGATGGCAGCACCCAAAAGACTTGTGGCCTGGACAAGATAAAAGGGAGAGGAAGGCTTGCTGCGGGTGGCCTCCTGCCTGCCCTGCTATGGACTGTTCCTTCCTTGCCATACCCCTGCGCCATGCCACACTGCCTTGGAATCAGCCAACTATGGACTAAAACTCTATAAACTGTGAGCTAATATAAATCCTTCCCCCTTTAACTTGTGGGTGGTGGGTATTTTGTCTCAGCTATGAGGAAGTAACTAAGACACAAAGGAAAGGAAAGAAATACTTGTGATGGGGAGAATATGTGGATGGCTGGGTGCATCACAGTTACGGGATCTGGGGTGACTGGATTGTGATCAGGCCACAGAGACTTAGGAGAGCCGGGAACTGAGTCTCTTTGGCTCATGATTGCCTTCTCAGTCCTGGCAAGGCACCCAAACCTAGTAGGCACCTGAGGTATATGTGATGAAATATCTGGTGTGTTAAAAATGTTTTGTTATTGTTTATCCTAATTCTTCCCGGACCTGTAGTCCTCCTTTTAAAGTGCAACATAATTGGGGCTGGAGATATAGCTCAGTGGAATAAGTGCTTGCCTAGCAAGCTCAGGGTCCTGAGTTCGATCCCCAGTACCGCAAAAAAAAAAAAAATTGCAACATAAGATATCTGTCCCCCCATGGTGGAGGTGACAGCAGGTAAACAAAGGTGAGCTTTTCAGCTTGTTCATGTGGGGAGTTAATGCTTGTAATTTGCAAGCACCTGGCAGGAGGCTACCTATCAAAAACTCTGAGGGTCTGAAGGCTTCATGACAGATGTGAAAGAGCCTATGAAGAGTGTGAGGAACTAGGAACAGTTTGTTTCTAGAAAAAACAAAGTATTCCTGGGCTAGAGGAGATAAGATGGGGAAGTATATCAGTCAGCTTTTGCTGCATAACAAAACATCCCCAAACTCAGCAGCTTACATCAGCACCATTTATTATTTATCCTTGTTTGCAAATTTCCTGGGTGTTTCTTCTGATCTTGGTTGGCTCTTCTGGGACTGAGTGGCTTACAGCAGCCTCCCTGTCATATCTGGGTGTCAGCAAGAGCCTGTGAAATCCATACCACTCTCCCATATTCAGAGAGGCTGGTTTGGGCTCTGCATGCTGCTCCCAGGGCAGCAGGATAGGACAAGTCCTTCTCCAGTTTCTTCTTGTACCTTGACATTCCCTCAGCCACAGCATGTCACATAGCCAAGCCCAAGCTCCAGGGACAGAGAAAAGGGCCACCCTCTATCCTTAAGGGAGGGACATGAAGTAAGGGGTAAGCATATGGGTTAAAAGGCATTTGTGACCCCAGGCAGGGGAGAAGATACTGAGCGAGAAAGATGCTCGTGTGTCCCGAAAAGGAGCTCTCTGCTCTGCTACCCTCTTCAGCAGAGTTGAGGATACAGGAATGAATAAAGGGTTTGGGGGGATCTGGAGTGCCGGGGATCTCTGTAGCATTTCCTAGACCATGTGACTGTAGAGTAGCTGATAAGATGATGGGACGGGGCAGGGTGCAGGGAGAGGTCTCAGTGCCCATGAGGAGCAAGGATAGGGGTTGTGGTGGGGAAAAACGTCGCCTGTGGTGCAAGCCTGGGAGATGTCTGCATGGACAGTTGCTGCTGCTGGCAAGGATACTTCCTGGTCCCCAGGGCCTTAGAACTCAAGGAGTCCTGAACTGGGGAACCCAGACAGGGCATGTATCCATCGAATGAGTGGACAAATGAACAAATGAACATTTAGGTATGAAGGTTTAGGGCAGGGCTGGTCTGTGGCATGTGAGTGTGTGTGTGTGTGTGTGCACATGTCTATATGTGCATGCGTGTGTGCATGCATGTGTTTGTGTTGGCACAGTGGTAAATGTGTTGATATGCTGCTTGATATTTAAACAAACAGTGCTGCTGACATATTTCTGTAATACAGAGGGAGGAATTCAGAGATATTTTCTATCAAAGCCAGCTTCCCTGTTTCTATGTGAATCGTTTACTAATTTGAGGACAGCCCTCCCGTACTAGCACTTTCATTGTGAATTCTTGTTCTAGAAAATTCACCTTTTCACTCTGTGCAATTTACTGATGTTTCCCAATCATCGCCAGTATCTACTGCTAGAAATGTGAACGACACCCATCAGCAGTGACTCCTCCATCCCCTTTCCCATCCGCCTACACCCTGTCTCCGTGGAGTCACTACCCTGGACACTTCCCACACATGGAATTCATTTCAGGCAGCCTGTGACTCCCTGTGCCTGGTTCCCTTGCCACCGTGCTGAGTCTAAGGCATGCACACTCTGTAGGGTGCAGCAGAGCTTTGTCAGTGTGCTGTGGTTTGGCTGTGCTATGTCTCACTGACTCAGGTGCTGGCTGGCAGCTTAGTCTGCAGTGTGGTGAAGTTAGGAGGTAATGATGCCTTCAAGAGGCAGAGTCTCATGAGAAGTCCTTAGGTCACAAGCACAAGGGTGCTACCCTGGGGAGGAATCAGTGCTTCTGTCCTGTGACCCCATCTGGTTCCTGAGGTATGGCTGTTATCAAAGTGCCGGGTGATCTGAGTCACTCTCTGGCTTCTTGTCTTGCCATGGTCTCTCTCTCTTACACATCATCCTACCAATATGATGCCATCTGCCACGAAGACCATAGAGAATCAAGTGGTTCAGATGCCATGCCCTTGAACCTTTAGAACTAAGAGCTAAGTAAACTTGTTTTCTTCATAAAGTACCAAGCCTTGGGTAGTCTGCTATAGCACTAGAGAACAGAATAATGCATTATTCCTTTTCACTGTGGAATAATAGCCTACCGGATGGGTTGACTACATTGTGCTTACCCAGTTATCAGTGGATGGACATTGGATGGTATCCACGGGTTCCACTTCTGTGTCTTTACAAGTATTCTGATGAATCCTTGCCTAGGTCTTCCACCTTACTTCTTCAGCTTTGAGTCACCAGAAAATATATATTACTTTAATGGTTTGCATCTAGGAAGGATGTTCCCCAAGAGCCTTATGTGTGGAGGCAGGCTTTGGGGAGGTGACCGGGTCTTGGGGGTGCTGCCAATTATGAGACCTGGCTGGAAGAGGGAGTCCCTGGGGGCTGGGCCTGGCAGGTTGATCTCCTGCTCCGGTGCCTTCCTTCTCTCTCAGCGCCCTGGCCACCCACGGATGAAAAGCTTTCTCTCCTGTGCGTGTGCACCCTCCTGCTGTGCTGTTTCTACCCTGGACTAAAAATCTGAGCCACAGTAAGCCACTCTTCCTTCGCATCGCGGGTGTTAGGTAGTTTGTCCTACTGTTGAGAAAGTCACAATTTTAAGTTTACCTTTCGCACAAGCTCTCTGAAAATGTGAATGTATAGCAGGACTTTTGCTTCAGGGTCCACCCAAGATCTGCCCTTGGGTGGCATTCCGGACAAGAGGAAGGAGTACCATTCCCTGAGCACCCAGACTGCCTTCTCCACCAGCGCTCAGCTGTGAATGGCAGCCTTCGGGGCACCTGATGGCTGCCCTGTGTTGAAGAGAAGGGAGAGATGAGCCTGGGAGAACAGAGGATCATCTTTGGGGAGCACCCCTCCCCTCCTTCCTATAGGCTGAGTCTTTCAGGGGCCAGTTGTATTTGCACTTTAGGCAACCTAAGGCATGGGGACACTGATGCCCATTATACAGACAGTAAAATTGAGACCAATACTAGTCCAAGAGACAACAGAGATGGCACCCCAGACAACCTCGGGGCCCCCCACTGCCAACAGCCTTGTCTCTAGTTGGCCCAGTTATGAAAGGGAAGGACTCAGTCTTGAAGGATGACCAGAGAATTAGCATCTCTTGTCTACCTCCCCTCATTAAGGGAGGAAACTTCTACTTAATCTTTAGACAAAGAGACAGTGTAACTGCAGGTAATGAAGAGCATTTAGCTTAAAAAGCAAAATCCACTGGAGTCTCCCTTGGGGTCTGAATCTGCTTTCCCAATTTGCTGCCTCCTCAGAGTGGTCCCGGGAGGCTGGGACGTACTCTGGGGTCCAAGGCCCACGTGTGCAGTCACTGCCTGCAGGGGGGCTGAGAGAGCACACAGCCAGTGTCACCGGGACCAGAGCAATGTCAGAAGATGTGTGCCAGCTGTCATCCCTGTGAAGACCTGCATGCCTGTGATTCCTGGCCACAAGGGTTTCATCTCCCTTTACAGACAAAGAGACTGAGACTTACCTGCCAGTCATGTCCTCACTCAGACTGCAGGGCTGGAGATGTCCCACTGGGCATTGTGTGTCCTGTGTCCCGAGTGAGTCTGGGCTCGAGGAGAGTTTGCAAACCTTCCACAGTGTCTGAGTGGATCTCAGTTCATCAGGGTCAGCCCTCGAGTCCATAAGCTCTGTGCCAGCGCTCCAGGGAGGAGGAGTACGCAGTCCAGGGAGATCCAATCCAGCCCACATTTATCCAGCACTCATCCAGACCAGGAGGTCACACCGGCCGCCAGAAGCAGTGCAGTGCAGGCTTGGCTACTGGGCAGGGGGCCTACAGAAGTGGGTAACGTCAGTCACATCAAGGGCAGCCAGAAGAGCACCCCCTCCTTCAGAGCCAGAGCCACCAGAGGGGCAGGAGGGTGTCCGTCCAGACTAGCTGGGGAAGGACAGGTTGGGAATGGCCTCCCTGGGTTTATCTGATGGTTAGGCTCTCTGATTTTCTCAAAGGTCATTTAAAAACATAGGGGCGGTGTTTTTGTGCTTTCTATAAGCGCAGTCAAAAGCAGCATCCATGACATATTATACATAAGATGGGATTTTAATTTCCTGTTAAGAAAAATGCCATTACTGTCTGCTGTGGTTTGGATAAGAGTCCCTTAAAGATTCATGTGTTAAGGGTTTAGTTGCCAGCCCTGGGTGCTACTGGAAGGTAACAGAACCTTTAAGAGGTGGGGCTTAGGGGGAGTAAATTCGGTCATTGGGGGTATGGCCTTACAGGGGATTTGGGGACCCCAGTCTTTGCTTGTCTTGCTTTGCTTTCTGGTTGCCACAAGGTAAACAGTTTCCTCCACCACCTTCTCTGACCACGGATTCAAAGGAAATAGGACCACTGCTATGGCCAGAATGCTTCAAAATTATGAGTGAAAATAGGCCTTTTCTCTGTATAACATGAGTTATCTCGGGTACTTGTTACAGTAACAGAAAGCTGACATATCTTTGCTGCTTTTTCCTTTCTGGTTTAACAAGGGCTGTGCTGCTTAAGAAGCCCTGAGTGGATAAGGGCTTTTCTTCTCCAGATGTTTACCGAAGATTTGTTTGGGTTGGAATGGCCCCTGGGAGCTCCAGTCCTGCCCCACTCTTCACTCTGGTCATGGGGAAGTTTATGGCTGCAGCTCTGTGACCCTGTTGGTGAAGATAACTGCCCCTGTCCCCTTTGCCAATCCTGACTCTCTATTCTCTATCCTAATCTCATTCTATACATGTCATTTATTATCAACTGTTGTGATATATCTTTATATGTGGATAAAAAGGGAAAAGATACAGATGGCAGATTAGGCAGGCACCCTCCCCACCTCCTCTTCCCGCTCCAGATCCCTGGAAACTACAGAAAATATCTTCCTTTCTCTTCCATCTCTTCTCCTCCTCCTTTTCCTCGTCCTCCTCCTTCTTCCTCTTTATCTTTGCCTTGCTTTCTCTCCCTCCCTCCCTCACTCCTTCCCTCACTCCCTTAAAATATCTCTAGAAAACACTGACAGAAAGTATCATAAATACAACAGATTTTTCTAGGCATTCCTGAGAGTCGGAATGCAGAGGGAATTACATCCATAGAGAATCCCACACATGAGCTGGCCCAGGCGTCAAGATCATGGCTCTCCTGAACTCAGGGTGAGGCCTGGGGATGTCTGTCCAGGTGACTGGGTGCAGAGCCACATCTTTAATTGGTAGTTGCTTCCTTCCCTCCCCACACGTGTCAGGAAGGAGCAGTGCAGTGATGGGTAGGTGCAGGACACGGGACGCCAGGCCAAAAGAAAACCTTTAGAGACACCTAGCCTGTACCTGCCTGCCACAGGCAACAGAAGCAGCACCTGCTGATGAGGCAAATAATGGGTCGTGTATGCCAAGATGAGCATCCATCCATCCAGGAATCACCAAGACCATGCAGCAAACTCAGCATGACTGTCAGTACAGCACCTGGAGCATCACCAGCAAAGGAGATGCAGTCAGAAGAGCACAGAGGAGGAAGAATGAACACCTTCAGAGGGTAGGGAGGAGAGAACAGTGGCAAGAAAAAAGGACTGTTACAGATCTCAGAAAAAAAAAACACCAGTGGAATAAGATATCAGTAGACAGGCTGACATGAGCAGGAAGATGGAATTGAAGAGCACTCTCACAGGAAGCTCTGAGAGGGGATGAGGCAGGAAATGTGCTGTACCTGTTCCCCTTTCCAATGTGCAAACAAGCATCCTGTGCAGGAAGTTGTGTTTGTGACTAAGGGGAAGTCTGGGGAGTTAGTGTGTGGTGAAATGCATGCCAAGGGGTGGACTGTGGTCAGATTCTGCCGCTCTGCTCTGTGTACTCTGGAATGCATGCTGTCTTCCATTTCCAGTCTTGCCTTAGTCTTGCCTCTTACTCTGTGAACCTAACAGTCACAGTCCACCCCTTTATCCTCTAGCTGGAAACACACACACACACACACACACACAAACTCACTGCTACGGTTTGTTAAGTGTCCCTCTAAAACACATGTAGCCTTGCTCCCCAGCCTATAGTACTACTGGAAGGTGGCAGAACTTTTAAGAAGTGGGGCCTAGTGAAAAGTGAGGTCATTGGGGATGTGGTCCTAAAGGGAACTGTGAAACTCCATCCCCTTCCCATCTCTCTCCTTTCTTCCTGGCTATCATGAGTGGAGAAGCTTGCTCTACCACAAGCTCCCATCATGATGTATGGAGTCACGACAGGCCCACAGCAATAAGGCCAAGTGATGGCTGACTGAAACCTATGAGGTCATGAGCTAAAATAAGCCCTTCCTTCTTTTAAAGTTGATCTTCTTAGGTATTTTGTAACAGTGATGGAAGGCTGGTAGAGACCACTATGAGGCAACCCTGAGCAGGACTTAAACTGTTGATATTCCATGTCTACTTGTGAGTCTGTCCAAGGCCTAGACTCCTTGTCTGGAGATGGGCAGTGGACACATAGTAAATGTATCTCTGTGAGTCTCTAATCCTTACTAAGGCCTGTAATGGTGGATGAAACTGGAAAGCCTCAAAGGATAAGACAAGATCACAGCCAAGGACACCTGGATCTGATCTCAACTAGATAAAGACTGTAGCTTCAGGTATCTCACTCCTGGGTGGATTAACTTAATACCTTGCTTGGAGAAGTACTGCGTTATTTTGCCCTTCTTGAGTACTCCCCTCCCTTCTTCTGTTAATCAGATAAATACAGGACACCCAGAGAAAGTCTTGGTCTTAGCCCGGAGAGAATCTCAAATTCTGTGAGAGGCTGTGATCCTCCTGGAGCCATGAAATCATCCCATTTGCCTCGTTGTATCTAGCCTTTTCTGTACACTTGTTTGGGAGATCGTGGACCTGATCAACCCACAAGAACTAAGGAATATTATTAGCCTGATAGAAGGCTAATACAATATTCAATCATAAAAGAAAATTCCATTTCATACTTTTCCTAGAGAAAAGTTTTGAGAAAAGTCAGGAATAGACGTTGAATATTATTAAATCCCTTGTTAGCAGTCTTGACTGTAACCAAAGCTCTCTCTTTTAGCCTGTGAATATGACTAACACCAGTAGATCTGCCAGCACTGAGCCAGCGTTGCCTTCCTATATTCTTCACTGTCTTCTTGGATTATTCCCTTCCAGGTCTTCTGGATTCATCCAGCTCATGTTTTTATTCAGCATTTTTGCATGTTTTTGTGAGTGAAGCTTCATTACACCTGTGTGTTTTGTCAGGCTGGGTGAGAAGAGGATGGAGAAGCACCCTCTGCTCCTCCACTCTGAAGTAGCTGGGGTAACAGGCATAGCCTGGATATAGGCTGAGGCATCTCATCTTGGGAGACCAGTTCTTTCTCTGTGTATGCCCTGGTGTTTGGGAGGAAGTGGTGTGTGTGTTTCTGTGTCACTCGCAGCTTTTGCTGCTTCTGAGATGATTCAGTTTTTGGATGCTGGACATTTCTGGGCCACACGGGCCATCTCTATTCTGCCTCCTATTGCACCTGATGTCTGGCCCCTCTCTTCTGTTACCCCAGGCAGGCGGGGTCCTGTGGCACTGGCTGAAGATTTAAGATAGATCCATCCTCAGGGCTAGTTTGACCTCGCTGCAAAGAGCCCCATGCCACTGCTCACACTGGCCCACCTACACTCTGGGACCCTTTCTCTTAGGGTCCTCCAATTTCCTCTCTACCCCAGGATGGGCTACCCTCTCCCCAGCACAGACCCAACACTACAGAGCCCCTGCATGTTCTGCCAACTAAGAGCTACCTGCCCCAGGTCCTTGTCCTTAATGATCATCGCACCTAGTGGAATGGCAGCCACAACATATTTATTTCTTTGCTGCTTTGGATTGTGCTATCTAACCTGGAAAACTGGTGGCTGTTGTCACTTTAGTTTTAAATAACTCCCTCTGCTCTCCTTAGATGCGCACGAGATAGGGTTTCTCACATCTCCAGCTCCTGCACCGGCTCACTCCATCTACAAAACTAGGAGGTGGGAAGGAGAGGCCACGTCAAGGGCAGCATGTCCTTGTAGGGTTCCAACGGCCCTAGCTTGCCTGGCTTCACAGTCACATCTTCTAACAGCACTGGATATTTGGGTATTTTCTCATGTTTTGTTTTCACAAATAATATCACCATGAACCTTTCTATGTACTGTACTCTTTCTTTGTTCTTTTTACAGTACTGTTGTTAAACCTGGGAGCACCAAGCTACATCCTCAACATTCTGATTTTTTTTTTTTTGAGACAAATGCTCGATAAATTGCCCAGGCTGGCCTTGAACTTGTGATCCTCCTGCCTCAGTCTGCTGAGTGACTGGAATTGCAAGTGTGCACCATCATTCTTGGCTTCCTGGAAGCTTCTTTTGGTGAAAGAATATGTGCCTGTCAGTTGTGCACAGACACAGGAGTGAAGCCACCTGGTCATCCAGTGGGCACACATCTGGCTTGGTGGGCACTGCAAATCTATTTGACAAAGCAGTTAAACCTGTTTTCTGCTGCACCAGTACAGATAGAATGTTCCAGCATTGTCAGTGTGTGACATTTCCTTGCTGTCGTTGGTGGGCCATTCTGAAGGGTAACAGCTCACTGAGGGGTTTGTCCAGGACGTTGTGTGATGTGTTCCTGTGTGATTCTGTGAGTCACCAAGGTGGTGCATGATTCTCTATGTCTTTTCTCCCCCATGTAGTTGCAGTTTGTGCATTTGGGTCTGGGTTGAGATGTCTCTGCCTCACAGAGTCCTTCCTGGGCCACCCTGTCTGAGATGGTCCTCCGCCACTGCCCACCTCTCCACTCCCCATTTAACCTGTCTTCAGCGACTGGCACTAGTTGACTTCACCATTCCCTATTGAGCTGTTGTCCATTTGTCAATTTACTACCCATCCTCTGGCCTCAGTGTCAACCCACACGCGCAGGTCCTTTCTGATAGGTTTTTCCAATATAGAGAGAAGTAAAGCAGAATAAAATGCCTTTATTGTGGACACGGAGAAGACCACAGTAGGGAAGAGAAGAGAGACATGGAACTTCGAGGGCCTGGTGTGGGATCAAGGGCTAAATAGGCCCAGGCTGGAGGCGGGGATTAGGAGGTGGACTGCCTGACATGGCGGACCAGGATTGGTGGGAGTGTGGGAAAAGGAAACAGGGTATCACAAAAACGGAAGTAGGAAGTCATAATTTGCCTCAGAGGAAGAAGGGTGGCACTTAGCATATGACTTCTAGTGGCCAGCACTATATTGGTTTGGTGCCATACTCACTCAGCACATGACCACCAGCGCCATATTGGCTGGACGCCACAGTGACTAGGCAGGGATTACAGTGAGGAGAGAAACCCATCACTTTGCATTACTGTCTCTGCTTAAACTGCCATGTCTTGGTCAATGTGTGGCACACAGTAGGTGTTTTCTGCACATTTGTTAAATTAATGATCAGTTGATTTCATCTAGTCCTCATCATTGCCCTTGACACACTGGACTGCACTGTTGACCCTTTTAGCCTAGGCATATTTGCTCTTGAGAAGACAAAAATCTTATCAGTCATTAATACTCTAGTATAAAAAAAGATGTTGGGTGTGCTTTTCCTTGGTGACATTTTGTAGTCAAGGACACTGAAACTCAGAGAATCCAGCTTAACAATACACATAGAGCCTGCATTGTATGCGTGTGTGCATGCATGTGTGTGTGTATGTGCACATCTGGAAGCACAAAAATGAATTAAACAGTGCTTGAGACCATCACGAAGGTGGCTGGTGCAGTCAGGCATGGAACCCAGGGCCATTTGAGAGCCCACGTTCTCTCCGTTCAGGTGCACAAGAGGTCAACAGTGACGGCAAGCTGTTCTTCGTGGAGAATCTGGAGCGTGCTGGCAGGCTTGGGTGGCCCAGCAGGGGAGAGGGGTAAAGGTGGGAGGGCTGCAGTACCAGGAGGGGCCCGCTCTCTCCAGGTGCCCCCTGTATCCTTCTATACCTCCAGGCCTTCTGAAGCGGTGGTCTCAGCTGTATCTATGCTGACCCCAACTTCTGAAAGCGACAGCCCAGCAAGTCTGGCCCCATAGTTATCTCTTCCCACCACTCTTTCCTTAATCTAATTCCCTTTTGTTACCAACTCATTTATACTAATGTATAAATGACTAATCAGACAGTGCCTGTTGTCTTAGTTACGTTCTCATTGCTGAGACAAAATACCAACACCCAAAGTTAAAGGAGGAAAGGTTTATTTGGCTCACAATTTACACAGGTTTCAGTCCACGGCTGGCCGGCTCCACAGCAGGGTGGCATGGCAGCGGGGCACGGCAGAAGAGAAACAGTCCATGGCAGAGCAGGCAGGAGACCACAAAGCCTTTCCGCTTTCTTTCCTTCTTTTGTTTAGGCTACAAGCCTATAGGTTGTTGCCACTGACACCTAGGGTGGCTCTTCCGTCTTCAGTAAACCCGTTCACCCGCACCCAGAACTGTGTTAAGTCACTCAGCAGATGGACCCAGTTATCACACCCTTAATCTAGTATCACACCCATGATCCAGTCACGCCCAGCTGCCCACCCCTGAGTGCATGAGGCTTTAGGGGGCACTAGATATAGGGCACAACACTTACTATTCCTGGCAGCAACCTGCACCTCCCAGGCGGAGTTCTAACGGGCAGCACTGAGTCTGTTGGGTCAGCTGGCAGCGTTCAGAGCTCTGGCAATGTAAGGCATCAGGAGGCAGAGGAAACTCTCCACTGACATACAGGAAGCCCAAACTCCTTTGCGATACCTAATTATATCCAGGCCCCATATTAGCATATTTTCTCCTGTGCAAAGCACTTCCATCTCAGCTGGGTGTTGGGGAGGAAATGAGTCTCAGGGGAGGTCACGGTCTACCCTGGGGACCAGGGGAGCAACTGGAACCCTCTTCCGCAGATTCCTTTCTAGCGCTTGCACTTCTCCTAGAGGATCTTGTCCTGGGTCCCCAAAATTCATAAAGAGAAGCCTTCTGGGGTGCAAGGGGCTGGCATGCAGCCTGAGTTCCGTCTCTGGCTGGGAAGGACATCCTGCCAGGAGGGCCTTGTCCGCTGGTTCTGGGTGACAGGGACCACACTGGGGCACTGCTCTGCGGTGCTGTGCAGGAGGCTGGGGCCAGGGCTGCAGTCTGCTCACTGCTGCCCATCCGGGGACGCTGAGTCCACTCACTCCTGTTCAGGCCTGTGTACCCAGGAGCCTGCTTCTCTGGAGGCTTAGTCCCTGTCCCTGCAGTGTAAGGCAGGGCACAGGAGATCTCTGAAGCCCTGCACACCTCAAGTGCTTACAGCCAGAGGTCAGGTGGCCTTCATCTGGAGGATTTGGCTGGATCCCCCGAGCCTGGATTTGGGATGGGCAGAGTCCAGAGCCTAAGACAGGGACACTCAGGGACAGGAAGCCAGAAGGATCTGGCCACAATCCCTGCTGTGACCCTCACGGGCTCAGTCACCCTAAGGCTGGCACTTGGCCGCTCTGGTTCTTTGTTTCCAAAGGCAACTCATGTGCCCTCTAGTGAGGATGGTGGGCTTGGGGCACAATCGCGGACCTGTGGTGGCCCCAGGTTGAGGGGCAGGGGATATTTCACAGCTGGAAACCTATCCCCTGTTGCTCAGCTTAAAAACACTCTTGGGATTGCCCAGTGCTTTACCCCACTCAGACCCAGGGAACTCTTGTGGCAGCCTGCTGACCCCACTGCACACACGCAGCACCCCCTTCTGTTTCTTGAACGGCTATTTTCCTCCCCTTTTAAGATCTTCTCCCTTTCCTATCTTCTTGGCTAACTCTTATCCCTCTTTTGGGACCCAGGGCAGAGATCTCTTCAAGGAGGCTGTTCCCCATCAAAACAAGTTCCCCCTACTGTCCCAGCACCGCTCCATCAGGACAGCCCGGACTGAGCAAGATAAAGGAGCTGTCTTGGTTACTTTTCTCTCATTGCTGAGACAAAATACCCAACACCCAAAATGAAGGAAGGAAAGGTTTATTTAGCTTACAGTTTGTGGAGGTTTCAGTCCATACCTGGCTGGCTCAGAGGCAGAGTGGCACATGGCAGCGGGCAAACTGTTCAGGGTAGCAGAGCACAGCAAAACAGCCAGCAAAAGGGAGGAATGGCTGCAAGCAGCCTCTCTCCTTTCCTTACATTATAAACAGGCTACCCCCACCCAGGGGGTGTGTAGCACTCACACAATCTCCATGCCCTCCTCTTCCACAGGCTCAGGATGTGTACAAGCAAGCACCCTGGCTTCCTGCTGAGTCACTCTAGACTCCCCAAGTTGACACAATGTATAAACCATAACAGGAGTGTTTCTTTTGCAAACAAAGCCTGGGCAAGCAGTTCTGGACTGTGCTGGCTCTGTACTCCTTTTCCCACTTTCTCAAATTGTGTGCACACACCTCAGAGCCTCGGAGAGCTGCTCCAGCTCTGACTATCGCATCGCCATTCCAATGATGGCAGAGAAAGAGCAAGGAAATGCTCACATCTGCAACTGCCAGACACTTCTAAGTAAATTGCTGTGGCCCCAAAGTTTGTGTCCCTCCAAAATGCATATGCTTAAGCCTCATCCCCAGTGCAATGGTAATGAGGGGTAGACTTTTGGGATTGTGCCATGAAGGTGCAGCCCTCTTACAAAAGAGGCTGAAAGAGTTTGGGGGCCTCTTCCACCCTGTGATGCCAAGGAGCAGGTGGCACCAGGGATAAAACTCAGGACCTTGCGCTTGCCGGCAGGCACTTATTTCACTGAGCTACAACCCCAGCCCCTGCCAGCACCTTGACCTGGGACTTCTGTTTCTAACTTACTCAGTTTTCAGGCTTTTGCTATTACTTGGTGGGCACTCCCAGCTGCAGAGGATGATGGGACACAAGCACACGTCAGGTATCAACGGGAAAGGCTGCGTCTTACTTTGTTCACCGCTAGGCCACAGTACCAACACCCAAAATTTAAGGCGAGGGTTATCTTGGCTCACATTTCAGTCCAAAGCAGGGCAGCCTCTCACCCATGGCTTGGCGGAGGGGAGCTGTTCACTGCATGGCACACGGAGCAGAGTGAGAAAGGAAGAACCGGGAGGAAGATGAATCCTTCTGGACCACGCCCAGTGCCCGCCTCTTCCAGCCAGGCCCCGCCTTCCAATTGCGAGGGTGCGAGGGTGCGGAGGTGGGGTGGTGGTGGAGGGGCCAGAAAAAACAACAGGGAGGGAAGGTGTGGACAGCGTGCGTGCAGGCTCCGGCCTGCGTGTGGCGCGTCTGCAGTTCCGGGCCGTGTAGTGGTGACCTGACTCGGGTCTCCTGGCCTGAGGTCAGGCTCCGCAGCAGGCCCCAGGCGCCTGGCAGGATGGAGAGGTTGCTGGCCTCCTCCTTTTGTTCTCCCTGGCGCTTCTCGATGCCATCCTCTCCCCGGGGTGGCCTTCCCTCTCTCCAGTGACACCCGGGGCCTCTCGGTTTCCAGGGCCCAGGCCGGGCTCGGCGAAGGAGGGATTAGGGCCCAGCCCGCTGTCGGGGTGCGGGGATGAATGGAAGCTGGCAGATCCCCGAGCCCCTGGGCCGCGGCTGCCTAATTGACAGCGCTGTACATCAGTGGACTCCGGCGCTGTTCAGCCCGCGAATCACCTGGGGAACTTGTTAAAAATACAAAACTTCTGAGTCAGTAGGTTTGCGGTGATATATCTGGTTGCGAGTGACAGAATGCCAACGAGCTTAGGCAAAGAGGGAATTGATTGTGAGGGCACGGGCCGCGGGGGCTGCTGCCGGAGCTGCCAGGAGCCGGCCTGGCAGTTCTACCCCAGGAGGCCATGCCGGCTGCTCCCCCCGACGGCCGCTCCGCTGCTCTCTTACCTCTTCTTTGCACAGCTCAGCGGCTGCCCCGAGCCTGCCAGGGTGCGGCCTCCTCTTATGCCCTCCAGGTGCCCTGCGGGGCGGGGCGTCTGGGGCTGGGACTGTTTCTAGGGCTGAGCAGGACGGACGCCTCCTGCTGCTGTCTGCATCCTGGCAAGGCCAGGGCGAGCAGAGGGGTAGGGTGAGGAGCGGGTGTTGCAGAACACCCGGAAGGGAGGGTCAGGGATGGGAATACTGGGACTTCGGGGGGCCCCCTGCTCAGTTTCCCTGAGCAGCTCTAGGCCCCAGCAGCCCCACGAGGGTGCCCCCTGCCGGTGGACTCGGCTCCTGCACCGCATGGGTCTGGGTCCAGTGCAAATCGGCTCCTGCAGCTTCCTTAGCCCGCGGATGTCTTATTCTGCCCGCTGAGTGCTTTGGAAACAGAATCGGCTGTCAATGTTTAAAACTCAGAGCTGGCACTAACAACCCATGTTTCCAGCTCCTTTGGAGATCCTGGCAGAGTTTGCCAGCCTGCACCCTCACCCCCCTAGCCCCCAGGCAGGTGTCCCCGCAGAGTCTTCAGCGCCCTGCAAGCTCCCTGCTGCTGGCCACACCCAGATGTCAGCCGTGCCTCAGCACAGCGGTTGTGATTCATTGTTCTCGCTGCCATCGTCTCTGTTTTCACCAGAGCCACCGCATATGGTGCATAGACAGTTGTTCCAGGCAGAGCTAGCGGCCTGTCCCAGCGCAGCAGTGGAAGAGTGGGTGTGGGCACCCAGGCTTGCCTGCTGCACTCTGAGGGCCACCCATGCTGTGTCCTTGCCCCAACCCCTGGTTTTGACCTCTGCATTTTACTCCTCTGGTCCTTCCTCCCGGCCATCTGACTAAGAGCTCGTGGGCCTGGGTTGGGAGGGTGCAGGGGGCAGAGCACAGCAGGGTCAAGGGCACATTCAAGGTCAGGAGGGTGACACTGGCAGACCCAGCCCGCAGGTGGCTGCCGTGGTGTGTGGGGCTGCAGGGCCCTGCACTGAGCCTGACCATCGGCCTTGTGGTGGTGGGGCTCTGGGCCCTTCCTGTGTGGACAGGGCCCCACTGTGCTTTTCAGGCAGCCCTTCCATTTCTCTGCTGGGGCCTAGTGTTCTACCAGTAGCATCTATGGCAAAGTTGCTCACTCTGGAGAGTCTTGGGGACCGGAGAGAGCAGAGTGACCTCTTGCCCAGGGCAGGCTGCAGGCAGGAGGAGGCTGCAGGGGGAGAAGAAGGAGCTGGAGGGGAGGCCGCTGTGCCCAGGACCTCTGCCGCCCCCAGCACTGTCCCTTCCCGCTCCCATCCCCCCAGGCCTGAGCTCTCCTGTCTCTTCCGGGCCCAGTGCCCAGTGTGCGTCTGTCTTTTCTCTCTGTGCCCTAAGGGTCTCTTTCTACGTCTGTCTGTCTGTCTGGGGGTCCATCTGTCTGTCTCATTCTGGCATCTGCGGGTCCCTACATTGCCGTCTCCCTGGGTGTCTTTGTCTCTTTGTGCCATGTTCTCTCCTCTCCCCTCTGTGCCTCCATTTCCCTGTCTGGCTGTCTCTCTGCACCTGTCTCCTCTGGGTGGCTGGGCATCTGTCTGTCCATCCTCGGGCTCCAGCAGCTGAACCCCTCCCCTCCCCCCACCCCCCACCCCCGCCTCCCATTTGATGTGTGGTTGTGAGATTCCCTTTGAATACCGCGGCAGCCAGTTGACGGTTGCCAAGGGAACGGTCAGGAGAAATGGGGGATCGAGGGGGGTACCAGGAGCCAGGCGTGGGGTGTGGGGACGCTTTTCTGTTTTCATCTTCTTTGGCGCTCTCCTTTTCCAAAGCATAAAAAAAGGGAGACAATTTAAAATGATTTTTCAAGAATCAACACGACAGAAATAATGGGTCCTAATTGTGTTGGACTAAAAGCCAGGCAGGCAGAGTGGCAGCTCCCCCCCCCCCGTGCCTGGAGGGAGTTAATGGCCAGATTCAGGGAGTGGGGTGATTAGAAGGCCTGGGAGCCACTTTGCCAGGAACCAGGACTGGCATCGCCTGAGGCCAGTTCCTCCTGTTCAGCCCCTGGAGACTTCAGGACTCCTAAGCCTAACGTGTCGCAGCTGGGCGTGATGCAGGTCGAGGCTCTGTGGCCACACGTGGGCAATCGGGCTTCCTGCCAGCCTTTTAGTGGTGGGCTAGCACGGGGCTGGGGTGAGAGGGGGGCTGTGCTCAGGTCCAGCTCCCTCCGGTTCCCCCTGGGCAGCGTGCCACCATCATCCTACACTCTCCTGTGCCTGCCCCTGGGTCGTCAAGGGGATGATCAGAAATGATGCCAACACTGCGCCCAGCACAGTGCCCTGGTGAGTCTTGACGCCTGCCCATCAAGCGACAGAGTCCAGTGAATGTGGCCTGGATGTGAGCTGGGTCACCTGGGTCACTACAGTGGTTGGGTGCACATTTCCTCACTTGTGCAATGACTGGGCCTTGTGCCACCATAAGCACAACTTCCTGGCTGTGTACCCAGGGGCCATCGGGAGGAGCACAACTGAACATTTCCTGTGCCTAGGTGCCCTTTGAGGGTCTTTGTGCACCTCATACATTGGCAAATCGTGTGGGGGGGTATTGTTGACACCCACATTTTGCAGATGCATAAAAGGAAGAATTTGGCAACTGTGATATAGCCTGGGAAGTGCAATCCAGGGGGCACAGAGCTCCCTGCCGTGCTGTTGGGTGTGAGACAGGTCCCCCTTGTCTGAGCTGAGTCCTGGGTGGTGAGCAGGTGTCTGGCGGGTGGCAGCAGAGTAGGAAGGGCCAGGGTGAAGACCTGGTACTGTGACTTTGGGAGCCCAGTACTCGGGAGTTCCTTGGGTTTTCTACAGAGGCTTTGTGTGCTCTACAGATACAAGGCAGAGCCCTCACCTACATGTGTCCCCACCACCAGGGGTAGCGCTGAGCTTCCCTGGGGAGAAGAAACGCCCACCTTCTGGAGCCCCATCCTGGGCCAGCCCTGTGCCTCTGCAGCCTCCCGGTCTTCTGCAGCCTTCCCAGACAGCCCAAAGCCTGTCTCCTGTCCCTCTTTCCCTACTCCCTTTGACAGCTGTCCCCATGGCTTACAGCCTGCTGAGCAGGTCCCCAGGGAGGTGGCTCTGCTGTGAGCCAGTCCTGGTCTGGTTCTCTGTGGTCCTTTCTCCTCTCACCCAGCCTGGTCTCTAGCAGCTTCAGACCCCAGTGGAGCTCAGTGGGGGTCTAAAGGAAAGGGAGTCCTTGCCCGGAAGCACCTCAACATCCAGGGTAGGAAACAGCAGGGCTGCAGGCAGGAGAGAGGGGGTGTAGCTAGGGCAAAGCCCTCTGCAGAGGCAGAGCGTGGCCAGGGGAGGCCACAGGAGGCCCTGGCACAAGGTGGAGGGGAGGGAGCGGGCACCTCCCGGGGACCTTTGTGGCTGAGATGGTTCCCCTGCCTGCAGAAGGTGAGTTCGAACTGATACATTAGTGACTTCAGCCTGGCACTCACTCTGCCACCTGTGACCTGTAGTACTGTGACCTGCCACACTGTGGCTGTGATACCGTCACCTGCCGCGCCACGACCTGCCGTACCTCCCAGGACTAGGATGTTGCCTGTGTTTGTGAAAGATGCTTTATGTGTTCCAAAGTGACAGTGAGGGACAACACCCCAGTGAGGGACAGTGCACAGGTAGGGTCACAGGACGTTTTAGGTTGAGGGGTGAGGTGGCAGGCTGAGGGCCTGGGCAGAGGGAACCCCCTCCCTAAGTGTCCCCTGTGACTCCACCTATGTGCCGTCACTTAATGGGGTGCAGGAGAACAAAACTGTCATCCCCTGGTCCACAGACTGGCCAGGGGATTGTGCATGTCCCTGAGGCCCCATCACCCCCTTTTCTTTCTGTGCCCTGTTACCTGTCCTGCAGAGCGATGGCATTGGAGTTCCTCCTACCCTCTGCCTCTCCCCCTGCCATTGGCTTTGGAGACCCCAAAGGCTGGGAAGAAGGGGTGTGGCTTTGTTCCAGGACGCCCTCCCAGTGACCCTTTCTCTGGAGTCTGGGACCCACTTTCTTCTTCTTCCCTTCGGTCCTCCTTAGCCCCGGTTTTCTTTAGGCCTGATCACACTTTGTCAACGACATGCTGTGGATGAGCCTCAGTTGCCTGTGGTACCAAGTGCACACCTCCTGCCAGCCCTGAGTTCCCAGGCTATGCTGGCGATGCCAGGGATGGGAGGGGAGATGGTGTCACCACAGGATCCCAGGCGAGTTTATTCTTTCATATTTCAATCAAAGTCTCCCAAGACAAACCACCAAAACGCCACCTCAGACCAGTGGAAACCAGCACCTACATCCAGCTTCTTCAGTTAATCTTTGCCTGTTTTTTTTAAAAGAGAGATATAATTGGGACTAAACATTACCCAAAATATGTTCATTCTTACACCACCTCCACACCCCTTGCCGTACCCGATGCCACCTGTGTGATATTTTATCTAATAATTCTCTTTCCCTCAGCGTACTTTCTGAAAAAGTCAGGTGTATGTAATTTACATAATTGAGGATGTAATTTACATACAGTAAAACACACCCTTGAAAGCAGGCAGTTCGGTGGGTTTTGACAAACGAATGCAGTCAGGCAACTGCCACCACAATGAGGGTACAGAACAGCACCCTTGCCCACAACTTCCCCGCCCCTTTAGGGTGAGCCCTGTCCTCCACCTCCAGCCCTGGCCCCCTTGCCCGCAAGTCTCAGCCTTTCTGGGCTGTCATACAAACGAGATCCAATGTGGTGTGTGGCCTTTTGTGTTCGGCTTCTTCCAGTTAGCATCATGCTGCCTTTAAAAAGAAATCCAGCTCAAACCCTAAACCACAATGTATCCATTTTACTGCCCACTGGCCCTGTGTTTATATGTTATGTTTGTGTGGAGTAATTCAACAAATCAATAGCCTCCGTCTCATTTTAGTGTTTTTAAAAAGTCAGGCTTATTGAAGAATAACTTATATACAGAGTGAGTTCTCCTTTGTGGCTGCCAGGTCTTTGGGTGTTAGCAAACACACATAGCTGTGCCCACCATGATCAGGCACAGAATGGTACTGTCACCCCACCCTCCCCTTGTCCCTCTTTGTAGTCCATCATTCCTTCATACACACCCCCTTCGCAACCATAACACTGAGTTCTGTCCCTACAGCACTCTGGAAGGCTGAGGCAGGAGGATTGCAAGTTCATTCCCAACATGGGCAACTTAAGTCATTTAGTAAGACCCTGGCTCAAAATAAGAAAAAAAAATCTAAAGAGTGTTGTAGCTCTGTCCAAAGGCCCTGGCTTCAATCCCTAGCATCACACAACCAAAACAAAATAGGATCCAGAGAGTAAGTGGGTGATGTGGGCTTTGGAGTCTGACCTTTTTCATGAAGCATGTTGCTGATACCCAGGTTGTGTTGCCCACGTTGCCCGCATCAGTACTGGCTCCATGGGGTTGCAGAGCAGTGCCAGCCGCATAGCTGTGCTGCCAGTTGATGGACAGGGGCTGGTTCCAGGGCGGGGCTCTCATGAGTCATTGGGTGCCAGTGTTGGCAGGTCTTGGCCATGGGGCTCACTTTTCTCACCCAGGAGCAGGGTCACTGGCTGTGTGGCAGGTGCTACAGTTTTAGAGGACGCCACCTGCTGCTTTCCAGGGGTGCAGCCAGACATGATGGCCCAACACCTGGCACAGTGAGCTGAGCTGACCAGTGGATGTAGTACAGTAGCACCATGAAGCTGGACCTTGGTCCCCAGGACTAATGAGGTGAAGACACCACCTCTGCCGCATCTTTTCTTGGGTGATAGATCTGCTTCACTTTTTTGCTCATCTTCCTCGGGATATTTGTTTTCTTACTGAGTTGTACAAGTTCGTTTTAGAGCCTAGATTGAGCCTTTGGTCAGGTGTACAGGATGTGATCAAAATATACGGTGACTGTGGAGATTTTATTTTAAAATTAAATCTATTTAATCAGTAGATGTCTGTGGCGCGTGACTGTTTTCAGTGTGGGTGTTCAGTGTGCGCATTCCTCTCTCCATCTCTCTGCTCTTTTCTCCCCCACCCACCATCTCCTCTCTTGGTTCCCCTGCGATTTGCTTTGTAACTATCAACCTGTTTCCTTTTGTCTCTTGTTTTGCTCTTTAATTTATTTATGCTTCGAATTTCTCACGAGAGGAACCATACTGTATTTAAGCTTGCGTGTCTAATTTATCTCACTTAAAATATTTTCAAGGTGCATCCGTTTTCCCACCAGTGACTCAAATTTATCCTTCTCTAGAGCAGAGCAGAAAGTCCGATTGTGAAAAATTACAGTAAACAACACATGGACGTTAATCCCGCTTGAAACACCCCCCCTTGCTTCGCACACTGATCCCATCCCCCTCGCACTCTGTGAAGCAGTTCTGGGGTCCACGTTCCTGGATGTCTTTACAAAGTATGACAGAAAGTACAGTGGATGCTGCTGCGGAGCGCCAGCCAATGGGACAGCAGGTTCACGGAAACACGGCCCCGTGTCCTCACCCACCGTGCTCCCCAGCTCTGGTACCAGGTGACTTCTGCCTCTTCCTGAAAGTCAGAATGACCGTGACAGGGAAATATTTTGCATCGACTTGGGACATTGAGGCAGCCAGGACAGTGCAGCAAAAGATAGTCAGGAAAGAGGACTCCAGAGCTGCTGCGGAAAGCGGCAAGAAGGAGGGGATCAGTGTGTTTGAAGTGAGAGGAGGATTTTGAGGGGGATCAGTGGCAATGTGTCTCTTGCTGGAATACAATTTTTAAAATTTTAAACATTCATTGTATTTTTTGATCATGACTCATAGGTTTGGCAAAATTACCCACCCCCCCAACACCTAGGGTGCTTTTTAATTTTTCAAGTGGGTCTGTTGAAGAGCGAGAGCATCTCATTCTTTCCAGTGCTGGAGGCCCAGCCCAGAGCTTGTGCTTGCTGGGCAGCCGCTGCACCACTGAACTGCACCCTGGCCCGGGACATCAACCTCGATAAGGTCCTCGACCCAGTTTTAAAACTTAGAAATGTGATTTTACATGGGTCACTCAGGTTACTTGTCCTGAATTGATATATTAGAAATGCTTTTGGCAGAAGAGAACAAACTCAGCTTTCTAGGGCTTTAGGAATCATCCCACGGAGCAAGAATTTTTCAAAGGCCACCCTGAGGCCATGGGGGCCTGGACCCTGCTTTCCTGCTCCACCTTGGGAGCGTCTTTGCCCTCTGTCTTGTTGCCTCGAGTTTCCCGGTAGCTGCCTAGCTGCAGACATCACACCTATGGTTCAGAGCAGGGCAGCGTATTTAAGAATGCATCTGCCCTTGGTGCTGCATTGGCCCCACTGTGGCCCCATTTAATCTGGTACCCTGGATACCTTGCTTACCTCACCCTCATCTCGGACCTGACAAAGAGCTGGGCTTCACCTACTTATTATGTGATCCATGTCTCAGAAGACTTGAGCTTTGTCTCCAGATTGGAACTCGGACCACTCCTGTGGCTGTTCCTGAACACAGGGCAGGTGGGGGAGGGGGTGTCCTTGTGCATTGTATGTTTCTATGTGCGACAAACATCCTTTGCTGTGTGTTTAGGGTGCAAACAAGCTGTGTGTCAAAGAACATGACCCAGGGTGCTCTGCTAACTTAGGAATGCTGGCCAGCCCTGGACGCATTGAGTGTGTGTCCCTTGTTAAAAGCTACATACATTACAGAATTTCAAAGGACACAAAATAGCCCAAACAAGCTTGGAGAAGAGCAAAGACAGACTACACTGTCCAATATCAGAACTTATCGAAGAGCTGTGGTGGGGCCCTGTGCAAGGACGGCACAGAGACCTGTGCGCAGTGCTGAGTCCATATTTAAGATTGTTTATGGTCAGTGGAGTTTTGGCAAAGGTGATAGGACTGTCCAGTGTAGGGAACTGATGAACAACGCACAAAAGAATGAACTGAGATTCCTTCCTTGCGCTACACATGCTGATCAACTCCAAATGGGTAAAAACCTAAAGCTCTGAGCATTAAGAGTGTGCAGCTCCTTGAAGGAAGGATGGGGGAAAATCTACGTGACTTGGATCATGCCACAGCGTCTTGGCTATGACACCAGAACAATGGTCACCTTAGCTATGACACTAGGACAGGCAAGCAAAGAAAATAATAAATTAGATTATTCATATAAACTTATTTTTTTTTTTTTGCATTGAAAGACACTATCAAGAAGGTAAGAAAAAAAAAAGAAGGTAAGGATACAACTGACAGAATTGGAGAAAACAGTTTCATACGAAGCATATATCTGGTAAGGGTTTACTATCCAGAAGACACAAAGACCACTCACAATTTGAAAATGAAGAGATGAATAACCAAGTTGGAAAATGGACCAGAGATTCAGATATGCATTTCTCAAAAGAAGACACACAGATGGCTGTATGTGTGCAAAAAACAAGCTCACATCTCTGGCTGGGAGGGGATGCAAAACAAGCTCACCAGACACAAAAGTTGTGGTGCTTCCTCAAGAAGGCAAACAAAGAGAGCCGGACATGGTGGTGCACACCTATAATCCCAGCTCTCAGGGGGCTGAGGCAGGAGGGTTACAAGTTTGAGGCCTGCCTGGGCTACACAGAGAACCCTGTACCAAAAAAGGCAAACAAACAGCAGCATTATTCCTCAGAGCCAAAAAGTAGAGACAACCCAAGTATATAGCTCAGTGCAAAGGCCCTGGGTTCAGCGTCCAGCACTACACATGCACAGATGTTGGGATGAGCTGTTTCCTATTTCAAGTACTAAGCCTTGAAAACATCATGCTAAGGACAAGAGGCAGTCACGAAAGACCATCTATCCTGTGACTCTGTTTATAAAAAGTGTTTAGGGTAGGTCACTTGTAGAAGCAGAGATCAGCAGTGACTTACTGGGGGTGGGGAAGGAGCAGTGGAGACTGGCAGGGTACAAGGTCTCTCTGGGAGCGACGAAAGGTAGTGAATCTACAAGGAACCAGTTAAGAGTCCATTTTTAATGTGACTTTTAAGTTATATGCTTATATCTCAGTTTAAGAAAACTTAACAAAGACCCATGTGGTTGGAGAGGCTCAGGAGAGCATTGGAAGGGTGCAGTTTCACCCCCAGAGAGCGTGCCTTGGTCCTTGTGAGAAGCCAGAGGTGGAGCAGAGCCCAGGAGGGCACCATGCCACTGTGCACCTGAACAGGGCAGGTGTCTCAGCCTTCAGCCAGTGCCAGAGTTTGCATGGGAGCCTCATGCACCAAGACACACAGCACCTGGGGGAGGTTCCCAGCCACCTGGGTGGGGTGCCACTCTCACCCACGTACATGCACGGAGCCTTGAGACACCTGGGGTGCCAGCTTTAGGTCTCGCCACACATTGCCACCTGCCCTGGGAGGCAGATGCTCCCACGCCTCCCCTGCCTCTGTTTGCACAGCCTGGCTTCATTAGCCGGGAGGTGACGATCTAATTCCTTCCAAACAAATGGCTGGGAGGTGGCATTTTCTTTCAACAATAAGCCGTGGCAGATAGTAATGAATCTGCCTACACCTTCTGGGCTGTAGTGGGGGAGCCCTGGGCATGGCTTTGTACCTTGTGTAGCTTCCTGATGTCCTGGGGGCATGAGGTGCTGGAAAGATGGTGCTGGTCCACCTGTGGCTGTGTGAGGGGGGCATGGTTCCTCCATAGCCCTTCCTCCAGCTCAGAGCCAAGGAACCCTGGACTTCCCAGCCCCTCTTGAGTGGTGCAGGCAGGGGAAGTTCAGACAGCACTCAGTAAGCAAGACATATATCAGGAAGGCCTTGGGGACCAGGCCTGTGTCCAAGAGGGTGAAGCAGGAAGGGGCAGGGGGGATGCTGAGCCATGGTGCAGATATAGTGGCAGCTCTGTGGCTGGTGCAGGGGAGGTGGCCAGGCCTGAGCAGGGGTCATTCGGGGATGTGGGCAGCATCCCTCCTGGAGTGGTGGCAAGTGCCTATGGAGGCTGCAGAGGAGGCCAAAGGCAAGCGCTCAAAGCGTAGGGCACTGCTGGATGATGGAGGAGGGTGACTTCCTTCTGACAGGGCCTGGGCAGCTTTGTGTCCCCCATAGTCCTCTCCAGCACAAGCGTGGAGTGTGGAAGCCCCTGCCCAGAGCAAGAGAATGCTGTGTTTGCAATACACTGCTCTGGGGAGAAGCAAGAGTCCATGCTGTCAGGGCTCCTGGCCACATCCGTGGTCCTCACAAGGACCCTGTCCCTGGAGCTGGCTGCCTGGAGTCATCTCATGAGTTGAAAAGAGATCCCCAGGTCCAGTTCATCTCTGGTCTCCAGCAGGAGGGTCGCTGTTACTTGGACTATTCTTTCTGTTACAGATATACCTCTCCCTTAGCATGAATGTGCTTCTTGCCAGATGCCCTGTGAGCACAGGGTGTGGCAGACCATATTTAGGTCTTCATTGTCCCATTTTTCAAAAAGTTACGTCATGATCCCTTAATAAAGCCAATGAACACAATGGGTTTTGGTCTTAGCAGAAATCATTAGTGTGGCACACTCGCACTGTGGTGTGTTTTCCCCGAGCTGTACCAGCTTGGAGGCCTAACTCAGATGCCCTCATGCCTGAGAACCCCAGCTGGCCTTGCATGCCTCACTCACAGCCGTTGAGTACTGTCAGACCCGCAGAGCCAGTGCACAGCAGAAGCCAGTGGAAGGGACACTCGAGGCTGAACAGTCTGGGGACTTCGGTGGCTGGACTTGATCCTGGGCCACAGAGCAGCTCAGGGAGCCCAGTGAGACATCCCTGGGGTCCACCCTGGGGTCTCCTCCTGCAGCAGCTGGGAGATTTGTGTCCTCACACCATGGCATCCACAGAAGAGAGCAGGTGCCGCTCTGTCCCAGCAGTCAGCGCAGCCTGGGCTCTCCTGGGCTATGCGGCTTCTTGGACTTTGACCTTTCCAGTCTTCCTTTGCTGCCATTTAGGGGGACACTGCTCTGCTGGCCAAGCCCAGGCTGGGCTCAAAGTGGCTCTGTCCCAGCCCCCTCCCCCGGGTCTCTCACTGTCCGACCCCACCCCCTTATACCTGCGCCTCAGCCTCCCGGCCATCCGGCTCCCCCTCCTCACACCAGCACGTTTTCTATGTTCCTCGCTGGACAGCTTCACTACCCAGGGCCGCAGGCCTCTCTGCCTCGGCCTCTGCCTCACTGCCCCTTTCCTGCCATCCCAGGACCAGCCCTACCCAGGGCCTAGAGCCAGGGTCCAGTATCAGCACAGACTCTTCCTCTCCCTCTCTTCCCAACAAGCAAGAGTCTCAGCAGTGTCACCTCGCGTGCCTTTTCTACCCACTCCCTTCTTGTCCCCCCGCCCTGTCCCTGTTGTCACAGAGGACAGCACCCCCAGACCCGCAGCCTCTGCCTGCATCCCACACTCCTGCCAGAGGCTCTGGAAAAGTGCCGATGATCAGTGTCCTCCCTCCGGGGCTACCAAAGGCTCTGGGTTGACCCCACATGTTTCTCTGTCCCCAATCCTAGAGCAGCCTGCTAAGGACCCGTTTGGATTCTAGGAGGACAAGAAGCACATTTGTCTCCTTCACCGCCTGTCACCATCGCCAGCTGTTCCGAGAGAGGTGGTGCTACATGCCAGCCAGCTGCAGAGAGGCCACAGGTGCTCAGGGAAGGGCAGGGAAGTTAGGGATGCTCAGAGCTGGGGTGATCTAGGGACTGACTGTCAGGGGGTGACGGCCCAGAGTGGAACAAGGAGGAGAATGCAGTTGGCAGGCAGGTATGGTCCCCAAGGGTGCAGGGGACCCGAAGCAGGGGTCCTGGGATGCATCCAGCCTTTTTGCTCTCAGCGAGATGAACATTTTTCAAGCCATGCTGGCCTGTGGCATGTTGTCTCATGCTGGATATGCTTACCATAGAGGCTGTGCACTTCCACTTGACATAGGACATCTGACTCTATGTGTGTGTGTGCGCACGCACGCACGCAAATCCTACTATCACGGGCAGGGCTGCAGTGACACTCTTGCACATGCATCTTTGAGTAAGTGTGAGTGTGAGAGAAGTTCCTAGGGCTTGAACCATCAGGTAAAAAGCCTTGCAAATTACCCGTGTTGTCACCAAACGCTGCCCCCAGCAGCCGTCTCAGCGCACACTTCCGTTTTCTTTCATCTCCTTACTGGCAATGAGTTTCTTAGTTTTGTCACTCTTTTCAGTGAAGGTGTTGAATATAATGTGTTCTTGATTAAATGTTCATTTCTCTCGTTCGTAGTGAAATTGGGCTTCTTTGCATGAGTACTGTAGTGTGGTGCGTAGGGGTGGCATTTGGACTTTGATAAACGGCCTGCCCATGGACTTCGTCCATTTTTCTATTGTGTTGTAATTTTTCCTCAATGATTGTGAGAGTGTTTTGTCTATTAGGGAAACTTGACCTTTGTCCGTCTTCCAGATGGCAAATAATTGTTCCCAGTGTGTCTTTTATCTTTTGAAATGGGTATTTTGCTGAGCTGAAGTCCTACGCTTTCCCATATTCAAATCTGTCAGTCTTTTCCATTCTGGCTTCTGGGTTTTGTGTCACGCTTAGAAAGACTTTTCTCACATCACGATAAAAAAAAATTCACCCACGTTTTCTTCTGTTACATTTTTAGATTCATTTCTTGACCCTTGAATTGTAATACTTTTGGAGTTTTTTTTAGTATAAAAAAGTAGAGATTCAGCTTTATTTTTTCCAAATGGTTATACGTTTATCCCACAGTATTTATCAAACAACCCATCATTCCTCTAGTTGTCATCATCTTCATTGCTATTAAATACTCCCATATGCACAAGCCTATTTCTGGAGCCTCTGGTTTCTTCCATTGATGTATCCGTTCATATTTTGAATACTTTTGTCAAGTTCCATTGAGATTTTTTTTTGTCAAAAAATTCAGTTGGAATTTTGATTTTGCCAGGATTGACAACTTTGCAACTCAAAGTCTTCCCGCGGAGTGGGAAGGTCTGACTCTCCAACCCCTGCCTCGTACCTTTCTGTCACTGTAGCTTTCTTCACATAAGACTCTCTACTTTCTAGGCATTCTATACTTTCAGTTGCTATAGAGAAAGAGCTCCTTCCTTTCCTTATGCTTTTAGCTGTTTATTTTATATCAAAAGCATTGATTTGCTATGGTGATTTTGTAACTACCTCAGTGAATCTACTTATTGTTTCTAATATTTTCTATACCCTCCATTGATGGTGCCCTGCTAGTGCTCGGTGATGAATGTGGCCCCTCCTTCCCAATGCCCCTGCACCTTATTTTGCTCACTTAGATAATTGCACCAACAGACTCTTGCTGAAGAATACTGGACTAAGCCTTGGGCTGCCTCCCTGGCGTTGGCCCTCGTGTGGATGGCGCGTCCCTCTACTTCCTCCTGGGGTGCTGAGCAGGGGGACAAGCAAGATGTTCCTCTGCAGTGGGATAGGCTCAGGGGCCCCCGGCCTGTGCTTTTCTGTCATTTTAGCTGCTGTTTTGGTTTGTGGCTGAGTTCCAGACCTGCCATGTCTGCCGTGGCAGCTGTCAGTCAACGTGGCCATCTGAATCTAAGTGCACTGCATTGAAGAGCAGGTGGAAATCCAATTCCTTAGTGACACTGCCCACATGTCCAGGACTCAGACCAAGAGTGCCTGTGGCTCCTGTAATGGTCCCTGGGGGGGATGGAGGGCATTGCCGTCACAGCAGAATGCTGTCCTGGACAGCACTCCGCCGAACAGTCCCAACCCAGTAACTGCTCTACCTGAACGGCCCTTGTCCTGCCACTGGCATGGAGGGAGAAGAATGCTGAGAGTTCTTAAAAATGCATTTCACGTCACTGTCCCTCCACCCCTCAGCCGCCCTCCCAGGTCCATGCTGCAGGTGGGATGGACACCGGTCCTAGAGCCCTGAGCCCTGGACAGCAGCTGAGTTGTCCTGAGGTGGCCATGCTGTGAGAAGACCCAAGCTGCATCTAGGCAGCCCCAAAGCCACACGAAGAGTGATGCTGTCATGTCGTGGATCCTGCACGTCCCCCAGGGCCCACGAGGAAGGCTGGACCTCAGCCCACGGTGCTGTTGGGAGCGGGTGGAACCTCTGGGAGGTGGGGCCTGGACGGGGGAAGTGAGGTGGGGCCCATACGGTGATGGGGGTCCCTCCCCTTCCCTGGCCCTTTGCTTCCCTGTGCTCATGACACTGAGCAGCCTCCTGTCTTGATGTGCCGCCTCACCATGGTCCCTAAAGCAGGGGGTCAGCTGACCACGTGCTGAGACTCCGAAACTGAGCCAAAATAAATCTTTGGCCCTTTAAATTGATTCCTTGGGGTTTTTTTGTCACAGTGACAGAAAGCTGATGAACACAGAAGCCCTATGGGGTCCTGGTTGCTCCAGCCACCAGCTACAAGAGTAGTAGAGGCCCCAAGACAGGTCTGCCTGGCCAAGCCCTTCCTAAATTGCTGACCCCAAAAGGGTCAGGGATGACAACCTGATAGTCACTTAAAGCCACTGGCCTGTAAGAACCTGAGCCGGGGAGCTGGGCCTGGCATGCGTGTGGTGTCCTTTGTCCACCCCTGTGTCCATTCCTGGGACCTTGTTCCTGCTAGAACAACAGCCAAGATCTTTGGTGGGAAGAGCCTGGCGCTGGCTTTGACTATGACCTGTTGCCATGGCAGCAGCGCCTGGCACTCCTTCTCTGTTGGGAAGGGGTGCCACTCCAAGTGGATTTTTCCTGATCCCCAAATCTTTCCTCATCTCAGTAATTCTCAGCTGTTAGGATTCATATATATTTTCCATTCCTTTTATGATTTCAAGAAGAAAATCCCTGAGCTCTTTTGCCTAGACTCGTTGAATTGCTATCAAAATTATATTTGATTTGAATTTAGCTGCCAAGACTGGAAGTTTTGTTGAAGCTAATTCTGTGTCTCTGCAGCTTCCTCCCGGTCACAGTTAGTGTTTGCATCTGAGTCTCCCCCTCCACCACCTGAGAGGCTCTGAGGGGTGAGGGGAGAGGGAGCAGCGTTGCCGCCTAGCCGGGGCTTTCTTTCATTCCGTTGCGCGCCTCCCTGGGATCCTGGCTGGCTGCGATGGGAGAGGAACCGAAGAAAGTTTTCCTGGGGGGTTCAGAAAAGGCTGGGAAACAACACAGAAGCTGTGACTGGAACAGGCCACACAGAGCCCAGGAGTGTGCCAAGGAGAGGGTGAGCAGGGGTTTAGCGAGCTAGAGGTCGGCTGTGAGCCCCCGGGCAGGACAGCACACCAGTCAGTGACACATCGACCTAGGCATCCCTGACCTGTCCACCTGTCATTCATCCAGCCACTACGTCACAAGACCGTATTGAGCACCTGCCATGTACAGGCTCTTCCTAGGGGTTGGAGGCAGCTGGCAAAATCTCGGTCCTCGTGGAACTTGGAGTCTAGAGAGATGTTAAGTAAAGCTGACCCTGAAAATGGGAAGGCAAGGGCTGGAGTGGGAATTGCAATTTTAAATAAGGCGATGAGGGTGATTCATACCATGAAGGCGACTCTGACGCAAAGGAGAGCAGGAGGCCTGTGGGTCTCTGGTAAGAATGCACCAGGGATGCAGGGAATGGCATGTGCCAAGGTCCTGAGGCGGATGAGGCTCACTCTCTTCTTCAGGAAACAACTTGGAGGTCAGTGAGTGAGGAGAGAAGTAGGGAATGACCCAGAGAGGTCGTGAGGACCCATTCGGGATTTGATAAAGAAGTGGGAAAGGAGAGCAAGAGGGCATGGCTTTCCTTGTCCTAAGGCCTCAGGGGTTTGCCTAACTCTTTCTCTTGCAGTCTAAATAGCTTCTGTCTACTTCGTATGTATTATAAGCCAAATTGTATCAAATTCTTAAGTCAGAACCCCAGCCCCAGGTACCTCAGAATGTGACAACATTTGGGAAGTGGGGTCTTTAAGGAAATAATTAAGTTAACATGAGGCCACGAGGAGTGGGCCCTAATCCAATATGGCTGTTGTCCATAACGGAACAGATTAGGACGCAGATGTGCTCGGAGGGAGGACCATGTTAGGATACAGGGACAGATGGCATCTGTAAGCTGAGGACAGAGGCCTCTGGAGAAATCAAGCCTGCTGACACTTTGATCCCATCCTCTGGGTTCCCAGACTGTAGGGATGTCGGTATGAATTGTTTAAGCACCCCTGCCCCCCACCCCTCACCCCTAGTCTGGGAGACCCTTCTGTGGCTTCCCAGGCAAACTAATAGAGTATATTTTAAAATATTGACCTGCTCATGACCTTGGAGCATTGGGCAACATAATGCAAAATGTTTCAGTGCAAAGACCTGGCCTTGTGCTGTGTCTCCTCTGAGCGGGCCGAGGTGGTTAAAAAGAGTCCCAAGTTCACTTTAAGTTTCTCCTCATTAATCACGCGTGTCCAGGTAATAATTAAAGCATCTTCTGCCTGTGTTTGTCAGGGTGTAAGACAGGCTGACTGCTTCTCTCGCCCACACCTCATCCTCCGGAAGCTCCCCTTCCTTGCTTCCGGTGAGCTGCAGCCCACCCAGAGGCCATATGCGCTAAGCTAAGGGCGCACGACTCCAAAGCCATCACTTGCATGGCCCTTTCTCGGACTGTAGAGGCTGTAGCGTGAGCTCCCAAGGTTGTTTACTGTTCTTTTCCTTAAAGAGGGGCTCCCAGCTTATGTAGGTTTTAGGCCCAAAACCTAGATTTGGCCTTACTTCCTATGCCCATGTTTTCCCTGACTTGAGGGCTGCCAGCTACATCTGCCTGCCTCCTCATTCTTCCCCTCCCCACCGACTCCTTACCACCGCCCCAGGGTCTCCTCTGCAGTCTCCCAGGAGCACTTACCTCCACTCTCTTGACCTTCTGATTTGACCCTTCTTGCTTCAGGTCATCTTCCTTGTCAATTCTATATGCAGCTTTTTAACAGATGTGGGGTGCAGCCTCTCTTGGATTTGGGCCCTCCCACTGTTGTTCCCAATGTAGCATCCAGTTGCATAAAACTACTTTAAATGGGAACATTACATCATCAGTTTCTCTGGCTAGATGTATGTCAGCTATGCTCTGAATGTTAATGTCCCCCCACCGGGGTTGCATGTTGAAATCCTAATGTCGAAGGAAGTGGGGTTTGGGGAGGTGATTAGGTCATCATGCCATTAGTGTCTTTAGAAAAGAGGCCACACAGAGCTGCCATAGATTTCCCACCACGTGAGGGCACAGCAAGACGGTGCCATCTATGAACCAGAAAGACGGCTTTTTGCCAGATCTACCACCTGGATCTTGGACTTCCCAGCCCACAAAACTGGGAGCAATACATTTCTGCTGTTTATAAACCAGTCTGTCTCTGATATTTTCTTATAGCTGCCTGAATGGACTAAGATGTAAGTAATCTGGAATATTACAGTAGAAATGAAACTACGAGAGTTTAAAATACTTGAGCACATTCCACTGGGAATCATAGCTTGCATCACAAGTGGAAACTGACTGCACCATCCTTTGGGAACCACTAGGTTGACAGAACACCAAGACGAGCCTTTATGTAAGACTGGAGTTCAGGCACATCCCAGAGGGGAGGAGAGATGACTAAGCTGCTCAGTGTAGTTAAGCAGGAAATTGTGGCGATTTCTGCAGCAAACCAGGAAGGAGTGGTGGGGATGGGTGGGCAGAATGCAGAGAAGCTTAGGTCGGTGGAAAAGGCGTGGGAGAGAACCAGTTACCAGTGTGAAGGGTACATGTCAACCCTGAAGGAAACGTCAGAGAGAGAGAGAGAGAGAGAGAGAGAGAGAGAGAGAGAGAGAGACAGAGAAGACTGACCAGGGATAAGAATGTCTAATGATTAGTCTTAACCAACTTATTGCAATGCTGTGTGGCCCTTACCCCTTCATTTTTTGCCTGCAGCTTTAGGATAGGGGGTGCAGGGCCTACCTGGAAGGGTTGGGGAGCACATCACTATAACAATTTAACAAAATCTTGGTCTTTTCATCTTGTATCTCTACGGGAGGATAGACGTGCTCTTATGTATCAGTTAGCTATTACTGTGTAACAACTTTCCTTATAACCTGCTGGCTCAAATATTTATTTCTTACAAGCATAGAACTTGGGCCAGCAATGTTGCTTATCTCAGATGGGTTCATTCATGTCCTGGGGCCAGTTAGGGTCACCTAGGCAGCTCTGTTGATCTAGGCTTGGATCTCTCATGTGTTTTGAAGGTTGGCTGGATGTAGGCTAGTCTAGGATGATCTAGGTCCTCTCTTTTGGGTTCTCCAGCAAGGTGGTCTGATGTTTTTCACATTGCAGGTATCAAATGTTCTAAAAGGTTGAATGGAAGCTGCAGAAATTCTGGAGAGGTAAGCTCAGAACTGGCACAGTGTCTTTCTCATATTGTTGGCTGAAGCAAGTCGCAGGCCAGCCCAGGTGGAAAGGGTAGAGAACTGGACTTCACATGTTTATGGGAAGAGCGGCAGAGCCATATTGCAAAGAGGAGGGACAGGGAAGGGTGGGGAACTGGGGCCATATCTGTGTTACTCTGTCACACTGCTGGGCCCCTCCTTCAACACAGTTGCCAGTGTGAAGGGCACGTGTCAGCCCAAAAGGAGGCAGGACAGATGTGACAGACGCTATGAAAAAGCCACAGAGCTGAAGAGCTAACAGCCCCTTCAGGGCAGGAGACCTGGAGCCAGGGGAACTGTATCTGTGCATTTTTCAGTACTATAGTGAAATACTAGAGACTGGGTATTTTTTTTTTTTTTTAGGTTTATGTAGCTCACAGTTCGGGAGTTTCAAGGACATGGTTTCAGCATCCCCTTGGCTCCAGTAAGGCCCTTATGAGGATGGCATCACAGTGGCAGGAGCACACGAGAGGAGAGAGAATCACATGGTAAGACAGGAAGCCAGAGGCAGTCTGGGGCCCCCAGAGCCCTGTTAATTTCCTATGAGGCTGTGCCCCCAAGGACCTAACATCCTCCCACTAGGCCACACCTTTTAAAGGTCTCATCACACTGAGGCCAGGCTTCCTTCACATGAACGCTTGGGGGACAAACCACATGCATACCATATCGGAAACCATCCATGCACTGTGGCAGGGAGCCTGCCCAGCTTTCAACACACTTCAACACGATCAGCCAGGAGAGACAGCTGAGCCAGAAGAAACTGGGAAATCATCTCCCGGGTCCCAAGATGTCCTGGGCAGGGAACCGAAGGACTTGGGGCACAGATGGTGTTTTTTATCTTGTGTTCCAATTGGCGGCTAAGGCTTTGGAAAAGAAAGGAGCATATGGGAATTGAACAGCTGGCTAAGTAGATGCAATCGAAGAACAAGATTTGATTTTCTGGATGGAGGCTTAAGATGGGTTCTTGGCTGAGACCTAATATTAACCATCTTAATATCGTGCGTGTGTACAGGATCAATTGCTCAGACATGGCTGTGGCTGCTGTGTTCTTACAGTTTCTCTTTGTGTTAACTGGGATGGAAGGAGAGTGAGTTTTTACCCATTTTTGTTGGGGTCAGAGGGGAGCGATTTCCCCCTGGGTCTGGGGCTGGGAGGATTAGACCCGCCTCCCATCTCAGTTTGTCTGATTCTGGGTCAGTGCTCTGGGTTAGATTCCATGTACTTCTAGGCAGGATGGGTTAGCAATGTCTTTCCATTTCGTTAGGGCCCATGGAAAGGAAGAATTTGTATGGAGTCTCAGGATACCTGTGTGTGTGGTATGTGTGGCGGGTGTATGTATGCTTTGCATTGTGTAGTATATACGGTATGTATAGAATTCCCATATATGTGCACGGGTTGTATGCATGTAGAGTGTATAGGGGCATGTGTGGAATCTGTGTGTGTACACATGTGTGTGGGCAGTGTGTGTGGAACGTGTGGAAGGTATCAGAGGGAAACAGCCAGAGAGGGTCCTCCGTGCCCCTGGGGCATCTGCCTGCCTGTAAAGGATGGAGAGTAGGCGCAGTGCCTTGTGCCCCAGACTTCTTCAGGGCCCAGACAGCTCTCCTGAAGTTGGACCTGTGTGCTCTCCCCACTTCCCCCTTGCTGCTGTCTCTGGTCACAGCAGCCCCGGCCCCCTGTGGGGTCTGGATGATGATCTTTGGGACTGCCTTGAAAGGGCAGCTGATCTGTGGTGGCTCCTTCCCCTCCTCTGCAGCTCCCACATGGACCCCATGGTACTCTGCGGGCAGTCGTGCCAGCCCTGTATCACTTCCTGTCTGGGACACTGTCCTGCTTCCTCCACCACAGCTGGGGAGGGCGTGACTAGAGCTGGCCAATCAGAATGTCTGGATCTCCTGGACAGGGGAAGACCCCTGCCCCCACCCCAGGTTGCAAGAGTCTCCCCCAATCTGACCTCATTCTTTGTATGACTTTGAGTGTGGTTCTGCTGCCTGTACCCACCCTTGCCCATCCAGTGCAGAGATGGATCTGCTACCTTAGACACCCAATAAAAGGGTGTTGACAGACCCATAAGCTCCCCAAGGAGGAAGAGGGGCAAGGCTATCTGTGGCTCAGCGGCTAATGCTTCACCAGGCAGCAGGCTGACTAGGAGGCCACATCCGGTTTGTACCCTGCAGAGTGTATGCCCTGGGGCTGGGTCCACCAGGAGTTTCCAAGCCCCCTGCAGTGTGTGGGAGAGAGGAGGACCTCGGTCTCTCCACTGCCTCTTCCTGCACTTCTGCCCACACACGCCCTCTGTGACTTGTCCTGGGTCCCCAAAGCGGGGCAGGATTCAGCAGGGCACCGAAGGGTGCCCAGAGCCTGGCATCAGACACGATCATAATTCGTAGCGAGAGTGTTATTTCTCTAAAAATGATCTTTCTCATCTTCTAATGGCTTCAAGGGGGATGGCTTGATTTGGCGCTAGGGTGTTCTAACACCTCTGTAATACTTGCTAATCTCTTCTGCGAGCAGAGAGGGAACAGGCCTTGGGCTCCGTCTTGCAGGCAGCAGCACCACATGAGGCTTTGAGGATGTCACTTTGACTTCATTGTGTTTTCCTGTACTCAGATGATGGAATACGGGGCTGGGGATATAGCTCAGTGGAATAAGCGCTTGCCTAGCAAACGCAGGGTCCTGAGTTCGATCCCCAGTACCACAAAAAAAAAAAAAAAAAAGGAATACAGAGCCCTTCCCACTGTTTAAGCAACGGAAAGTTTCCTGTTTTATCTGCTAAATATAAATGGAAGAGAAGCCAGGAAAAAGGGAAATTGAGGTGTGCATTAAAGCACAGCTAATACTTGAGAACATCAGTTGGAAGAAGTTTGAAGTAAGTGCCTGCAGGGGCTGTCTCTGGAGAGCAGAGGCCGTCCCAGGGCTCTGCCCTCCCTGGCTGTGGACATATCAGCTGAGGGTCGCAACACGGCTGCTGGTTCCTGGACCTTACAGTGAGAGACAGCCAAGGGACGGTGTGGTGCCTTCACCCTTCACCTGCCCCATGCTGAGGATGGGGCCCAGGGGACCTGTTCGTTCACTCTGAATCCCTGGGTGCTACTCTGTGTTACTCTTTCTGACCCTGGCACACTGCCTAACTCCTGCTCTGTGCCCTCTCTGACACCAAACCTTCTTCACACTCCTAAATAGGTTTCTATCCAGCCTCCTTTGCTGCCCTGTGGAGTGGGCCTTCGAAGAGGTGGGGTTTGGTGGGTGGCTCTTAGGTCCCTGGGGTGTACTCTTGACCTCTGTCTTTCTGTCTCTCTGCTCTGGCTGGAGGTGTGGGGGCTCATACTGTCCCTAGCTCCTGCCACTGCCACCCGCCACCCTCACCAAAGCAACAGGGCTGCCTGATCTTGGATTTGCACCTTGCACACTGTGAGCTAAATGAACCTTTTCTCTTTAGCAGCCAGCTGACCCAGGGGTTTCACTAAAGTAACATGAAGCTGACGAACAAGGTATTGAGATGACAAAGAAGAAAGATGAGAGGATCTGGGTCCTAGAGGTTCTTGTTGGGGTTTGTAAAGTCACTCAGCCAGTTCTAGTGAGCGTCACCCGTGTTGCCTGGCTTGGTAGTCTCTGCTCGGTGGGGGTCGATGAGAGGGTCCACCTGCCTCCAGTCCTGCCTCCCCACCAGGGGCTGCCTGGGAGGCTCTTGACCCCACAGCCCTCCTTCCCATGTCACCTGGATGACAGGGAATGAGGTGGGGTGGCCTGGGACTTGGACATTTCTTTTCATGGTGATTATTTTAAAAAGCGCCTTTTTAAAAAAACCTTCCAGGCTCTGTTAAAGTATAACTTATAATTGGAAATTGTATATATTTATGGCATATCCTGTGATGCTCAGATATGTGTATATAATTAAATTACAGTAAGAACACTTAGGACCTACAGTTGCAGCAATTTTTAACCCTGGGATATGTATGCGATGCATTATTAGTTAATGCTCCAATTATGCATCATCTACGCTATGCCGGGTAGATCTCTGGAGCTCACTCCTCCCGTGCCCTGGGCCAACATCTCCCTACCCATGTCTCCAATCCCCAAGAAACCTCTGTTTTACTCTTAGGTTCTCCTATCACCACTGACAGGATTTCATTCCCTTTCTCAAGGCTAAATAGTATTCCACTGTGTGTGTTCGTGGCATTTTCTTTTTCCATTCATCCTCAAGGGTCATGGGCTAATTGCACATCCTGGCTCTTGTGAGTAGGGCTGCTATGCATATGAAAACGCGGGCATCTCTTCAACACATGGGCTTCACGTCCTCTGGAGATACACCTGGGTTGGATAGCTGAGCCACATGTGAGTTCCATTTTCAGTGCTTTGAAAACCCCCCATGGTGTTTTCCACAATGGTGGTGCCAATTTACATTCCTCCAGCAATGTACAAGTGCTCCCTTTTGTCACATTGTCCCCCACATGGGCTGCCTCTGTCTCTGGTAATTCCCCTTCTCTCAGGTGTCAGGACCATCTCAGAGCGGTTTACATTTGCATTTCCCAGATGATCAGTGATGTCCAGTATCTTTCTGGATGCATGTCAGCCACTGGTATGATAGAGAGGTGTCTGTCCAGGTCCTACGCTCACTCTTAAATCCAGTTGTTTTCTTGGTATTAAGTTCTTTTTGTATTTTGCATATTATCCTCTGATCAGATATATGGTTTGCAAATATTTTTCTCATTTTGTAGGTCATCTCTTCACTGTTTTGATTGCTTCCTTTTCTGAGAAGCTTTTTTAATTGATATAATTCCACCTTTCGGTCTTTACTTTTGCTATCTGTACTTTCAGAATGATATCCCCAAAACCATTGTCCTAACCAGTGGCAAGAAGAATTTCTCCTGTTTTCTTCTAACAGCCTCGCAGTTTTATTTCTTCTACTTAAGCCTTTAGCCCACTTGGAGTTTGATTTTTGTGTATGGTGTGAAATAAGGGTCCAATTTCATTGTTCTTTATGTGGATTTTCAGTTTTCACAACACAGTTTATTGAAGAAACTGTGCTTTTGTGTTCTTGGACCCCATTGTCTTAGATTAGGTGGGTATAAAGGTATTGATTTAGGCCTGGGATCGCCCCTCTGTTCTATTTGTCTCTATGCTTTTCAACTACTACAGCTTGTAGAGTATTTTGAAGTCAGGAAGTATGGTGCCTCCAGCCTTACTCATTTTGTTCAAGACTTTTTGGCTATTTGGAAGATTTTGTGATGTCATATGAACATGAGGATCTTTTTTTTCTATTTCTGTGAAATGTATATGGGTATCACAGTGAATCTGTAGATTGTTTTGGATAGTATGAGCACTTTTTCCTAGTTTGACTATTTTAATATAAAAGTAGAAATTACAGATAAACCTCAAAACAATTTCCCTTTCTACCTTAAGCCCTCTTCCTCCTTTCTAGGTGTTCTCTAGTTGGACTTTTATAACAATCTTTTCAATCCTTAAAAAAAAAATTGTTTTAAATGCATATGTTTATCAAATGGAACTATATAAAACTGCTATTTTGCATTTGACCAAATGTGCATAAATGGTAACCTTTCTGTATTATTTTTATCAGATATTTTAGCGACATTACTTCTTCCAACACATGAACGTCAGATATCTTCTTATTTATTCATGCCATGGACATTCTGTCCTCTGTACATTATAGGTTTTGGGGTATAAATGTTTCAAGCCTTTGGCTAAATTTACTCTGATGGGTTTTAGTGTTTATGATGTGATCGTCAATCAGATTGTTTTCTTAATTCCTTTTTCTCAGAGTTCATTGTTAGTGTATAGAAATGTAACTGTTTTTTGTAAGTTGATTTTGTACCCTGCAATTTTACTTAATTTTTTTAGTCTAACAGGTTTTTTTGGTGAATACTATAGAGTTTTCTAGAAACAGACAATTTAGTACTTTCCCATTCAGTTTGGATGTCTTTGACTGCTCTAGCTAGGATTTCCAAGGACCATGTTGAATAGAAGTGGCAAGGGTTGGTATCCTGGTATTATTCCTGATCCTGAGAATATGGTACTAGCTGTGGGTTTATTTTAGATGGCCTTTATTATGTTGAGGTGCATTCCTTTGATATCTAGTTTTTTGAGTATTACTATGAAAAAATATTGAATTTTATTAAATATTTGTATCTATTAGGGAGATCATGATTTTTGTCTTTCATTCTGTTAATATGTGTCTAATGTTTGCTGATTTCTTTTCATATTTTATTTATTTATTTTTTGGTACTAGGAATCGAACTCACAACCTCACGCTTGCCAGGCAGGTGCTATGTCACTGAGCTATATCCCTGGCCCCTTGGTTTCTGTACATTGAACCATACATACATCTTAGGGCTAAGCCCAGTTTATCGTGGTGTTGGATCCTTTGAATATACTGTTGCATTCACTTGGGAGTATTCTGTTGATAATTTTTGCAATTGTATTCATCAGAGATGCTGTTCTTCTTTTTCTTTTCTTGTAGTGTCCTTATCTGGCTTTGGTATGAGGGTAATGCTGGCCTCATACAACAGGATTGGATTTATTCCCTCTTCTAATTTTTTTGGAATAGTTTGAAAGAAATTGGCATTAATTTTTCTTTAAATGCTTGGTAGACTTTGCTATGAAGCCATCTGCTCCTGAGCATCTCTTTGTTGGGTAGTTTTGGATCACTGATTCAATCTTCTTACAAGTTATTGATCTGTTCAGAGTTTTTATTTCTTCTGATTCAGTCTGAAATTTGTTGGCATGTAATTGATCAGAGTAGTTTCTTTGATCTTTATATTTATACGATACCAGTTGCAATATCTTCTGTTTAATTTATAATTCTATTTATTTCACTCCTTTTTCTTGGTCAGTCTAGATAAAGATTCACCAATTTTGCCCTTTTCAAAAAACAACTTAGTTTTATAATCCTTCTATTGTCTTTATAATTTCTATCTCATCTCTAGGTTTTATTTCCTACTTTCTGCTGATTGTAGGCTTATTTTGCTCTTTTCCTGGTTCCTTGAGCTGTGAAACTGGTTGCTTATTTGAGATCTTTCTTTTTAATATATGAGTTTATTACTATAAACTTCTCTCTTAGGAATGCTTTTGTTGCCTACCATAAGTTACAGTATGTTGTGTTTCCATTTTGATTTGTTTCAAGATACTTCTGGATTTCTTTTCTGATTTTTTTGTTTGACCATTTATTGTTTAATTTATGTATATTTGAGAATCTCCCCAAATCCTTTCTGTTACTGATTTCTAGTTTCCTACCACTGCAATCATAAAAGCTATTTGAGATGATTTAAATTTTCCTAAATTTGTTAAGACTTCCTTTGTGGCCAAAAATGTGATCTACCTTAGAGCATGCTCCATGAGCACTTGGAAAGAGTGTCTGTTCTGATGCTATTGAGCTCTGTTTATTTCTCTTAGGTCCACTAGGGTCTATATAGTTCACTGTTTCTTTATTGAATTTCTGTTTGGATAATCTGTCCATTGTTGAGAGTGGATATTGAAATCCTCTACTAATGCTGTATTGTTGTCCACTTATCCCTTTTGTTCTGTCAGTGTTTGCTGTATATACTTGGATGGCCAATGCCATATATCTATCTATCTATCTCTATCATCTATGTCTAATCTAATCCAATCTAATCTAATCTAATCTAATCTATATCTATGTCTATGTCTATATGCCTGATGTTCTTGGTGAATTTCACCATTATATACTGACCTTATTTGTCTCTTGCAGTGGATTTTGAGTTGAATATTGTTTTTTTCTGTTATAGATATAGCTGTCTGTGCTCTCCTTTGGTTATTATTTGCATAGAGTATCTTTCAAATCTCTTCACTCATACACTGTGTATGTCCTTAAGGCTAAAGTGAATCACTGATTGTCAGATCTTATTGGAGTTTGTTCTCTTTTTATACAATCAGCCATGTTGAGCCTTTTGATTGGAGAATTTAATCCATTTACATTTTTTTGTTTTTGAAATCCATTAACATTTAAGTAATTATTGATCCATAGGATTTATTATTGCCATTTTTTTGTTTCCTATTTTTCATCTTCTTTGCCTCTTTCTTTTTGTTTTTCTGTCTTCTGTGATTTTTCTGACTTTTTCGTAGTGGGATACTTCAATTCCTTCCTCTTTATGATTTGTGAATCTACTAGATGTTTTTAATTTGTAGGTTTGGTGAGGATTACACAAAACATATGATAATTATTGCCAGACATGATGGCACATGCCTATAATCTCAGTGCTAGGGAGGCTGAAGCAGGAAGATTGTTGAGAACTGGAGGCCAGTTCTTGAGTTCAAGACCAGTCTAAACTACACAGTGAGACCTTGTCTCAGCAACAAACAAACAAACAAGCCAAAACCAAAACCAAACAAACTTGATACTTATAATAATCTATTTTAAGCTGATAACTATTTAACTTTGCACACAGAAAATACACTTTTGCCCCCCCCAGTACATATTTTGTGCTACGGATGTCACACTATACATCTTTTCATATTACATATAAATTGACAAATTATTGAAGTTATAGCTATTTTTAATACTTTGTTTATAACTTTTATGCTAGATTCAAAAGATTTATACACCACCATTAGAGTATTAGAGAATTTTATTACATATTTACCCTTACTGGTGAGTCTTTAATATGTTTTCATGTTGTTACTAAGTATCTTTTTGTCTTATTTAATTCCTTCTCTATTTTTAGCATTTATATTTAATTAATTAATTAATTGATTGATTGATTTTTGGTGGTGATGGATGGGCTCCCTAGATTTTACTTGGAAATATCTGTCATTTGACTTATGAAGTATAATATGGCTGTCTGAAATATCCTTAGTTGGCAGTTTTGTTTTCTATCAGAACTTTGAAAATATCATCAACTTCTTCCTTGTACAGTTTCTCCTGACCAATCTGCTATACCCTACAGGGTTTCCCTTGTATGTGGCCAGTCTCTTTTCTCTTGTGTTTCAAGAGTGTCTCTGTCTTTGACTTTTGAAAATTTGATTATAATATGTTTAGGAACATTCTTCTGTAGGTTGGCCTTATCTGGGGCCCTTTGCCCTTCCTGAGTCTGGATGTCCAACTTCCACCCAAGATTTGTGAAAATTTCAGCCAGTATTTCTTTAAATAAGTTTTCTTCTTCTGTCTCTCCTATCTTTCTAAGATTCCTATAATTCATATATTTGTCCTTTTTGATGGTTCTCCTGTTCCCTATGCTTCCTCCATTACTTTATTGATCTTTTTGTCCCTCTAATTGGATAATTTCAAATGATTTTTCTTTAATTTCACTAATTCTCTTTTCTGCATGATTGAGTTTGCTGTTGGGTCCCTCTCTGTGTCTGTCTCTGTCTGTCTGTCTGTCTCTCCTGTCATTGAATTTCTCAGCTCTAATATTTGTTTGACTCTTTTAAATTATTTATATTTCTCCACCAAATTTCTAATTTTGCTCATGCATTGTTTTACTAATTTTGTTTCATTGTCTGTGTCTTCTTACATCTGACTGTCTTCTTTTTTATTTTTATTTTTTAGTACATGTTGGCAGCACAGGGAGTTCACAGCCACCCTGGGGAGGAGGCACATGTACATAATCCAGTTTGTTCCTTTTTTTAATCCTTTTCCCCTTCCCTCTCTCTTCCTCCTCCCCTTTTCCCATTTTCATTCTTCTGGATGTTATTCTTCTTAGCTTGCGTTTAGGGCATTTAATGTCTCCATTCAGTGAGGTTATTAGGCTCCTGCACACAGCGCATCTTTATTCTACTTATTCCTCTTTCCCTCCTCGCGTTCCTCATGCTTCTGATGATTATTGCGGATTCTTGTGCAGGCAGCTCATAGGTCTCCAGGTCTTTAGGGTAAGGCCCTGGAGCTTAACTGACATCTTCTGGTGACATCCTGTTGGTTTGCCTGTTTCTCCCCTATGCAGCTTTGCAAAGGTTTGTATCTGAAAAGGAAATGTGTCTTCCGTCTTTCCGACTTGTTTCAGCGAGTGAAGACCCTCACACTGGGACCCTGGTCAGAAGCATTTTCCTCTAGGTGCTGCTGCTGAGTGGGGTTTGGAGCAAAGTCATGTGGCTTCTGATGGGTCCACAGGGGGACTGAGCAGGTGGTCTTCTTACGAGGCAGCCAAGGGGATGTGGGTGTGGATCCTGCCTGGTCCCGGGGGAGACCGGGCTCAGCCTTTGGGAGTGGATTGTAGGGTTTGTGCCAGGATAAGGATCTGCCTCAGTGTTCCCAGTTGGGGGGGTCTGGTATCAGGAGTGTGGATGATGTGGCTTCCTTTGAGTTGCTGGTGGGCCCCTGGGTAGGGAGTATGGGCCCCAGATCACTGCCAAAGGGAAGTTAACCGAGTTAACTTCCGAGGTCACAGATGTGGATCTGCCTCTGAGTCCCTGGGCTGGTCTGACCAGCCCTACAGCACAGTGGAGAGAGCTAGAGCAGGACTGGTGGGACCGAGGTTGGGCCTACTGACAGAGCTATGAATGGGTAAAAGTGATTTTCTGGCATGAGATTTATCTATGTTCTAGGTTTTTGCTTGTGCAAGGCAAACTAGAACAGTGTGAGTTTAGCTCTGACTAATCATTTACTGTTTCAAAAAAGAAGCCTATTTAGGAAAAAATTGTTTAGTGCAGGGATCATATTAAGGTTCTCAAAGTCAGACAGACCTGGGTTGGAATCCTGGGTTCCTAAGTGTTTTACTAGCTGTGCCTGCAAATGCTTAATTGGTTCTTCTCCAATTAGGGAAAAGAACATGGGCAGGTTGCTCTGTCTCTCCCAGCCTCAGACTGCCTCTCAGTCAGCTGCTGTCACGAAGAAGAGGAGATCACATGGACAAAGCACCTCACAGAAGGCTCATCCTGATCAGAGTCAGGTGAGGCTGGCACCATTCCAGGCGAGGTTTTGTATTTTTATTAGTCCATATTTGCAGTGCATGTTTCCATTCCTTGTGGGGAGTTGGTACCCATGCAAAACACATCTCAGTTCCTTTTCGTCCTCTTTTCCTCTCCTCCTCCCTTCACCTCTCGGTCCCCTTCCCTTTGAGAAAGTGCCATCTCCCTCCTTCCTCTTACCTATCTTTAATTTTGCTCTTTATTTATATTTTGGTTTTCTCACATAAGAGGAACCACATGATAGTTAAGCTTCTGTCTGATTTATTTCATTTATCATTATGGTCTCAACGTGCATTCACTTTGCTACACATGACTCAAGTTTATCTCTCTTTATGGCAGAGTAGTGCTCCATCATGTGTAAACACCACATTTTATCCATTCATCTGCTGCTGGACATACAGGCTGCCTCCAAGATTTAGCTATTGAATTGTGCTGCTGTCCACATGTGTGTGCATGGATCACCATGATATGATGTCTGTAACTCTTTTAGGAAAATACCTAGGAGGGGAAGAGCTGGGTCAAATAAACACATACAACACTTGGGGATACGCACATGCATCAGTCCCTGACTTATGCACCTGTCAACAATCATTGCTTGATGCAGCTCCGCCCCATCGCCAAAGCCACTGCATCCGGTGCCTGTGATCCCCACTTCCTGCCAGACTCCAGTTTCTCATCCTCACTCCACATGACGCCAGCGACTGCTCCCCTTTCACCTCCTACTCAGTGCATTCAAGACTGAGTCCCCTGATCCTCTGTCCCAAAGGAAAAGGATCTGCTCTTTCCAGCTGTCCTATGCCATTGCGTGTCACCTGGGTCACCCCAGTGTCCCGAGCTGGATCATGCACCGCTGAATCTCCTGTCTCATGGCTGCTGACACCACCATTCACCTGCACGGTGGGGCCAGGCGTCCTGCTCTGGGCTTCTCTCAACGCTCACATTCAGGAGCTTTGCCTTTGTCTTGGTTACGCTTCTCGTTGCTGAGACTAAATACCCGACTCCCCAAGTCAAGGGAGGAAAGGTTCGTTTTGGCTCACAGTTTGTAGAGGTTTCAATTCACAGTTGCTTGGCTGCAAGGCAGGGTGGCATAGCAGAGGGGCACGGAAGAGGAGAAACAGTCCACAGCAAAGCAGGGCAGGCGGAAGGCAGCACGCAGCAAGCAGGTGACAAGGCATGACAGCAACGACCACGGCAGCCCTCTTTCTGTCTCTTATATTTTATCCAAGTTACCCACCCTTAGGGGTGTGCTCACACTGCGAATCAGTACCAGCCTTGCCTCTTCCATTCCAGCAGCACACACCCCACATCCAGCCACTTCCAGGAAGCCCCGTCTATGACTGCCCGAGGCTTTGGGGGCACACTAGATGCAAGCAGTAACACTTCTCGCTGAGCTCACAGAGCTGGCTCCACGGCTTTTCTCTTGAGTTCCCCAGAATGTGACTCGGTGCTGGCCACGCTCACCCCTTCTTCACGTACTTTGTCAAGATCACTGATATTGGGCGCCGAATGGCCATGATCTGTTTGTTGGTTGCTCCGCTGGTGCCAGGGAAGAGAAGTACCAAAGGGCACAGCACCTTCTGTTCTGTTCTCTGTGCTGCCCCAGTCTCCATAGAAGTCACCTGGCACACAGTACTTCTCATGAATATGTGTGCAATGGAAGAGGCCTCCCGGCCCCCCACTGTGGAAATGTGGGTGTGCTGTGCACACACTTTGTTAAACAGGATAAGGTGGGAACCAGGGGAAGGGGGAGAGAGAAGAGACAGAGAGGCCACAGATGTACACATGTGCGCGTGTGCTTGCACCAGTTAATTGTCTCTAGTGACAAGTCACTGGGAGTCGGCTCAATACCTCTTTACCTGTCTGATGGCCTAATCAAAGTCTGCCTTCCTTAATCCCAGCCGCCATCCCTCACATTGATCCCCAAGCAGAGGAGAGCACAAGCTCGGGCTTGGGGGCCTGGAGAATGCAATTAGCAGCCCTGTGGCTTCATTTCAAAGCTGTCACCCAGCACTTTGCCCTAATGCTGCAGAACTCTACCCCTCTGGGCTCTTTCTCTTACATTTCCTTTCTGCAATTCATGCTCTGAACAGGAAGCTAGCGAAGAACTTAGGGAAAGAAGCTGTGTGATTACACCAGAGATTCCCATATTTTAAGAGATCACAGAGTTTTTGTTCCAAAACAAAGTCATGGCAAATGGACTCTTTATAGTTATCCCTAAAATTAGCAAATTTTTATTGAACACTTTCCATTCCCAGCAATCTTACCAGCTTCAGGGCAGTAAAGACAGTCGCCAGTGGTCACACAGCTACGGAGCTGAACATGAACCCAAGTCCTGTCGCTGGGCTCACAGGAACCAGCCCGGGACTCCTGGGCATGGGCAGCAGAGGGGGGCAGGCAGAGCTTCTGGACCCCAGCATCTTTCCTGGTCAGCCCTAGAGGCTCCTGCCAGTGCCTTTCAGGCCTGACTCATGAGCTTGGACCTTCCCCAGGGGGAGGCTGAGGAAGCTGCCCAGGAGGGAGTTGCATTTGGCGTTCGTGCACCTGCAAATGCCCATCCCAGGCTGTAGCAGAGCTGAGCCAACCACAGAATTGTGTAACAAAAGATGGTGCCGAGGGGACTGCAGGCACTCTGGCCCGCAGGATAAACCAAGCACAGCGGGGGGCAGCTGCTCACCTGTGGCAGAGGGAGTCCTGGTGACCACACACCCTGGCATCACGGAAAGGTCCCTCCCCTAGAGGGGGAGACCTCTGGCTTCCCGGAGAGTGGCTGTGGACAACAGCACAGGGATCCCTCACGCCTGTCGCAGGGACCTCGTGGGAGCTCAGCAGAGTTCTGTTTCCTGCTCTGTGGCTCCTCCGGGTCCCAGGAGCCCACTAGACTGTGGATGGCAGTGGGACAGGAAGGGCATAGGGAGCTCTCAAGGGTGGAGACCAGGGTGTGTGGGGGGACGAGGGACACAGACTAGGACTGGGCAGGGAGCGGCCTCCAGCCGTTGGCTGAAAGAGCTGGCCACATCCTCCCCTCCTGCCTGGGGCCACTTGGCTGCTGACCACAAGCATATGTGTGAGGCTGGCTGAGTTCAGTCAGGTGTCACCCAAACCACTAGTTTCCCAGATGACCCCCAAATCTGTGTGGCAAAACCAAATGGGGATTATTTTACACCATTGGGCTGGGGGTAGTGTGTTCTCCAGCAGGGGCTGGTAGGTCATTTCAGAGTTGACTCAGATGTGTATTGCACTGGAGGCGTGCGTGGGCGGTAGGGTAAAGCGTATAAACCGGAAGGCCCTGAGAGTCCCACGGAAACAGGAGACTGAGTGGCGTGAGAGCCCCCCCCCCCAGCTGGTGAGGGACATAGCTTTCTGCTCAAGGTCACGGACAAGGACGAGCAGGAGGAGGAAATGTATGCCCAAGTCAGACTCCAAACAGCATTTTTTCATTACACAAGAAATACATCAAGATGCTCCCTTTTAAAGCAAAAGATTCCAGATACACGACATTCCCTCTCACCCAGTGCATCCCCCAGGAGGGCTTGTAGGAAGCTGGTTTCAGTACTTCCACACTGTGAAGAACAGTCTTCCACATTTCTAGGTTTGGCCTCAACTCTCTGCGTCCTTTTACATGCTCCTAGGATCTTATGCAGATGTTATGGTTTGTGTCCGCCTGGCCCCCCAAATCCTTATGCAGTTATGGGGTGGCTTTTAGAGCTTATGACTGATCCATGATCCAACCCTGGGATTGTGGGTGTGAGAGCTGTGCCTGTCCTGGGGCAGATAGTTTGCTGGGATTATGGATGTGAGAGCTATACCCGCCCTAGGGCGGGTAGTTTGTGTACGCAAGGGAGAGAAAGAGGCTGCTTCCCACCATTCCTTCCTTCTCGTGCTTGTTGCTTTGCTGTGCTCTGCTGCCATGAACTGTTGCCCACTGCCATGTGCCACTGTGCCTCAGAACCAGCCAAGTATGCACTGAAACCTCCGCAAACTGTGAGCTAAATAAACTTTTCCTTTCCTTCCTTCATTTTGGATGTTGGGTATTTTGTCTCAGCAACGAGAAAAAAAGTAACCAAGACAGCGGCACTCCTGGCTGATGGATAGGCTGGCATTTCCATGTCCACACGCAGCACCTTAGGCACCTGGCAGGGGCTCTCCAGGGCCCACGCTCAGAAGTGGAATCAGGGACCCTGGGGCTCATACATTTTCCCAGAGCTTGAGAGTAACCAATTTCCTTCGACCTCAAGAGCATGATAATATCAAACTAATTTTTGCCAATTACGTGGGTGAACAGAGCAATATTTCAAGATCGATTTACTCCGCATTTGTCTGGTGTCTAGCCAGGCCAGGCCTCTTTTTTCTGTCTGCCGACCCATCGGTTTCCTCTTCCGTGAACTTGCATCCTCTGTCCATTTTCCTCCTTGGCTGCTCACCTTTCTTCATCAGGATGGACTGTGGCTTGTGAAGTGGAGACACCTGGGACAGCTTTCTCTGTGGAGGGCAGCAGCCTAGGGGCCCACTTAGGGGAGCTCTGTGCGGGGCTCAGGCTCCCATCGGAACCCATGTGGCTTCACAGCTGCGCTTTCTCTCCAAGAAGTGGGCCTTGTGGAAACTGTGGGGTGGGGGCGGAAGGCAGGAAATCCCTGCTATAGTGTGGACTGGGAGTGTCCCCAAAGTCCCATGTGATAAAGACTTTGGTCCCCAGCTTGGCACCACTGGGAGTAGGTGAAACCACAGCAAGGCAGGGCCTGGTGGGAGGCTTAGGTGATGGGGGGGGGACCCTTAAAGGGATAGTGGAACCCTAGTCACTTTTTCTTCCCTTTATTCCTCCCCCACCGTGAATGAGTGGCTTTGCTTCTGCCATGTACTTCCTCAGGCGCTGTCCCGCCACAGGCCCGAAAGCAAGATCGACCAACCTGTGAGGCAGAATAACCCTGTTCTCTTTATAAGTTGCTTATCTTGGGTATTTGTTGTAGGAACAGAAAACCATGGAGATGGTCTTATGGTGGATATGGTTATCTCCTGCTTTTAATCCCACTGCAAACACAACCTGTTCTGGAGAGGAACAGCCTTGGGGGAGGTGCCAGTGGCACCTGGCCTGTAAGTGAGGAATCCAACATGGATGCCAGTGGAGGGTTGGCGTGGCCCTCATGCTGGGAAAAGGGGCCATGGCTCAAAGTCAGACTGGTGAGTGGGGAGGGTGGGGGTGGGGCAGGTGAGCAAACCACTCCAAATCACAAAGGTGCCCCCTCCCTGTGGTGGAAGGAAGCACAGGCAATGGAGAAGAGGATACAGGTGCAAGGAGGGCTGCATCCCTTCAAGGAACCACTCTGCCCTCTTCAGCTCAGTGACCTCCATCCTGGGCTAGGTCCTGGGAAGCAGAATCCAAGGCTGGAATGGGCAGGAGGTCTCTGGTTGGGGTATCTTGAAGAGGCGCCTGGAGGGAGGGGGAGGGAGGTAGGCAAACCTGGCAGAGAGTGGGGTGCTGCATGGAGGTCTCCCCAGAGACCTGAGCGGAACTCTGGGTGCTCCAGAGCTGGAGTGGGTTGAGCGTCTTCGCTCTGTACCAGGGAGGGGAGGCTTGGAGGGGCAGCTAGCTCTCCTGACAGATGCGGACCCAGTGCCCCCGTTGGAAGGGGGATGATTTCCAGGGTCTACCCACTCTGATGGTCCCCATCTTCCCGAGAGCAGAGCCGCTCTGGCCATCAGCTGCCCGGCTCTCTGGTCCTGCCTCCCCTGTGTTCCCCTTATTTTGTCTCAACTGTCGCTGTCCCTGTTCCTGGAACTAAATATTCCCTGGAGAGTCCTCTGCTGTGGGCTCTGGCCAGAATGTCCTCCACCTTCCCTGTGATATGTGGCTTCATCCCTGTCTTCTTCTTCCTGCTGACACTTTCCTTCTTAAGAGCGCCACCCGCCAGATTGACTATGGAAAGTGGCTCCCAATGAGCCTCTGTCCTCTAAGCCCTATGTCATGAACCTCCACAGAGCTGATCACCACAGATACATCTTGCCAGCTTGCAGGTCTCCAGGCCTGGTACGGGGCCAGCAATGCTGGCCGTCTTGGGTCCTGTTTTTGTGTCCCTGGGAATGAAGCTGACCTTGTCAAGCTTCCACCCTGCCTCAGTCAGCATTAAGGGGACCTGCATGAACCTCAGCTCCATCAGTTGAGGGGAGACCAGCTATGGCAGATCTTCTCTTAACTAGTACCCAGTTATTCAAGCAGTTGTGCACTCTGTACCACAGTTATGCAGTGTTGGGGAGAAGGCACACTGTGGCTGTGGCTAAAATCGCCAATCAGCAAATTTGTGTAAAGGAGCTTATCCTGGATGACTTGGGTGGGCCTGATCTAATCAGGTGAGAACCCTTGTAACTAGAACTGGAGTTTACCCCAGGGAGAAGAAATCCCACATCTGGGCAGCAGATTCAGCTCCTACCTGCAAGTTTCTAGACTGCCTTTCCTGGTGGCCTGCTCTATGGATTTCAGATTCACCTAGCTGATTTCCACAACTAACTCCTTGTGATAAGTTCCTTTCTTTGTGATATTAATTATCTATTGATAATATACATACAAGTAGGTATGTTTTAATATTAATAAATCTCATATATGTATGTATTGTCTTCATTTTTCTGATGGAACCCTGATCAATACAGATAAATAATCAGAAAAAATTTAACTCAGAAGAGTAGTATGAACAGGTTTCATAGCAGTCAGTGTAAACCACTTCCTAAGCAGTGATTACTCACGACACCACAACCCAGGGCACCATAAGATATCAGTGGTAGGAGCATAGATAGCCAAGGTCGTGGATCTGGAAGGTCCTGAACACAGTTGATCAGGACATGATGGATTTAGGATTCAGTGCAAAAGAAAAGACAGACTTGGGGATGGACAGCCAAGAAGAGACTCACAGAGGAAAGTGAGTGTCTTTCCCAGGACCTAAGTGGCCAGTCCACAGTCATATGGATAAATCCAGAAAGGGCCTGTTATCCAAGGCACCACGGGCAAGCATGCAGTCTTGAGGACAAAGCCAGTGTGGACAGTGTGGGCAAGGCCTCCTTGGAGAAGAATGCAGTCCTTGAGGACAAACTGAGAGTGGATAGGACATTAATGGCCAAGCAAAGGTCATAGAAGTCACAGCCAAGGCTCCCCCTAGAAGCTGGAGAGGACCCTCATGGCCATGTCTGCCCTCCAGGGAAAGATCCTTGAGAGGGGCTCTCTGTGTGCTGGGGCTAGCGGTAGGCTGTGGCTTCTTTTTCTCATTTAGCCAAGTAGCTATTTTTGTTCTTTAAAGCCTAGTTACTTGCTGTACCTAGCCAGGATCCTGGAGTGCTCGCTTGGTTAATTTAAGCCAGCAGAGCTTTGACGAGGTAATTTTATTGTCCTCTGGGATTGGCCAGCTTATGCCAAGCCTCACTCTTCCCATTGAAATGGAGTTAATTTTCACTGAAATTGCTTCTTAGCAGACAAACACATTCCCCCATCATTGAAGGCTTATGCTTCTGAAGGTCTATTACTCCTAAATTTATACACCCAGCCAGTGGAGGATCCATGCCCTAGACAGACAGTGACTCCCTTGCAGGGAGGGGTGGTCAGAGAAGGCAACAGCACCTGCCCAGTCTGTACACCTGGTCAGCACTTGGTCATCAACTGTCCATCTTGTCTGCCAAGCTGGAGGCCCCCCTGTGCCCCATTCTGTGCTGAGCAGGGCAAGGAGGTCAAGGAGGTCAAAGGGGTCAAGGAGGAGGAGTCGTGATCCTATTTCAGGAACTCAGTTCTTGGGGAGATGAAACAGAGATGACACAGAACAGCGTTGCCTCAGGCTTTGGCTGTAGCCCAGGACTGATTTCTCATGGGATGTGGCGGGTGTGGAATAGAATGAGAAGGGAAAGAACCACTATGAGAGGGGTCCTGTGTAAAGGCGCCTAGAGGAACCAGGGAATTGGCAGGGGCGGATTAGGATCCAGGAGGATGCAAAGACAAGCAGCAAACTTAGGAAAGGTCGGGATGAGGCAGAGGCTGAGACAGGAGGCGAGGCCGTGCTGAGTAAGCTGCCATTTGGGTCACTATCAGTGCTGACATCTGAGACCCCAGGGGCTTCCAAGGTAAAACCAAGGCTAAGGGAAGGCAGGCAGCCTGGGGCCACAGCAGGTCCCGCTAGCACCTCGGACAGCTCTGGTCCATTCTGGCGGAGCATCCACATCCAGGGGGTGTAACCATTCAGATCCCGATTGTGCAAGCAGAAAGCAGCTCAAACCTTTCATTCAGCCTTGGCTAGAAACTGTAGCCAAAGCAGAAGCTATGGGCTTTGCCTGGCTGTTAATGAAGAACCTTGAAAAAAAATGGAAGTCTGTTGACACAGATGCTTCGAGAAGACAAGCAATAAACTGGCCATTACATCTTGTTAGATGGATTAGGAGAATGCTGGGGAATATTTGCATACCAATTACCATAAAATTTAAGTTCAATCTATACTTATTTTATGTCTTGCCTTCGGAAAGTTGAGTTTCTGTCTACATCTGTTTGCTGAGAAGATCCATTTTCCTGTAATATTGAAAATTTTGTCATAATAGCTTAAAAAAGTGTTGACTTGTAACACTAAGATTAAAAATGTTCATTAGGAAAACCGGCATTTGTTAAACTGTTTGTGCTAGGAAAGCATTCCCTACAAAGATGTTTATTTACCTTGATGGTAATTAACCCGCTGTTTCCCTCACAAATCCAGCATGCTGGAGTCAACTCAAGCTGTTTAAGACAGTTTCTTAAGATTGAGAAGATAGTCAAATGCATACCTTTGTGTAAAATGCATCTACCAGCACAACAATATTCCCTTAACATATTACTTTTAAAACCCAAAGTGTAAGTCTTGTTATTGGGAGAGTAGGTACCCCCGGGCTACAAGGGCTCACATGTCCAGCCCTGCTCACTTCACAGGCTACTGTCCCACTGACCCCCTGCCTGCAAAGCCTCATCCCCGGAGCCTGTGCCCCGTGGGTCCCATGTGTTAAATTTTACTCACCGGCACTGAATTGTCACCTTATTTCTGCTACCTTGAAATTCCAGGTTTTGTCTCAAAGCTTAGCTAGCTTCTGCAAAATTAAGAACGTATTTAATTGAATTCTTTTTAGCCCTTTCATGTTGCTGTAACAAAATTCCTTAGATGGGGTGATGCACAGAAACGTGTTTCTCCAATTTGTGGAGGCTGGGAAGTCGGCAATCAAGGTGGCACCAGATCTTGGCGAAGGCCTGCTCCTCACTGGCTGGCATCTCGCTAAGTGTGCTCACACAACAGAAGGGACAAACAGGCTCTTGGGTGCTACTCTTGTTCCCTGCAGCTGCCCCACCTCCCAACACTGCCACCCTGGGGACTAGGCTTCAACAGTGAATTTTGGAGGGACATAAATGCCCAGGCCATAGCAGACGCCCTCACACTTTTGGGGTGCATGTGGGGAGGGGAATTTGCACACCTCCGGTCTGTCACTTAACTTTGATCTGTAAGTCCCACTTTCTATCCCTGACCGGTTAACCCCTTGGGTACTGGTCGAGACTTTGAGCCTTCATGGTGCCCAACACAAAGTGGGGACTAGTTGTTCGACAAATTGGTGAACAAACAGATGATGGATGAGTGACAGGAAAATGAAAAAATAGGTGTTTGCGCCTCAGGCTTCCTAGGAGAATGAAATATCTGTCGTTCAACAGATGAATCATTGGCATTGAGCAGAGGAAGGAGACAGCTGCTGGGAACTGATTTAAGCAAAGCTTATCCAGCCTCTCCTGGCCCAGAGCTGCCTAACCTACAACTCAGGCAGAGCTGGACACTGTGACCAGAGAACAGGGAGGTATCCACTGGCTTTGGGGGTCTCTGCTTGTTCCCAAGGGCAGGAAAGGCAGCCCAACTGCCTCGGGTTCTCCCCACTTTGGGGATCTCAAGTCAGGCAAATCTGAGGATGAATCTCGCCTTGCGCGTCTGAGGCAGGCAGCCTTGGGCAGGTGGTGTGACACTTAGAATCTCAGTTTCCTCAGAAGATGAGACCGTGGCCTCACGAGGGTACAAAGATGGTTAGACATTGAGCACTGCTTCTGGCACCAACTAGAGAACATAGCCCAGAATGTCATGGAGCAGGTGATGACACCCGATGACCACCATCAGGATCAAGAATCCCAGGCAGTCAACTCACAACATGGTTTGCAAGTGTTGGGGTCACCAAGGAGATGATGAGTGACACAGGTGCAGAATGGAACAGTGCTTGGCTCGGAGAGGAGACAGAGCATTTGAGCTGGAACTGGAAACTTCCAGTATGATGCTGTCCCGCAGCTGAGATGGTCTCAGGGCTCCCTTGAGTTGTGGGCCAAGAACTTGGTTCCCTTTCTGCATGAGCTTAAGCAGAACAAAGAAGCACATGTCCAGAAAACAGCAGGGGAGATATCACAGGCCCCTTAACTCCACAAAAGGGATGACTCCAGGCCCTGGCACATCTGGAGTACTGGGGAAGGGACAGGTAAGCTCTATGTGGCCGCCTTCCTGACAAGTGTCCACACAGTCACGGGGGTCCTGCTGGTGGTCATTTCTATCTGCTCCTCCTTTTCATGTGCTTTACAAGAAAAAGTCTCTCTTTTACAAAAAAAGGAGTCCTGGGCCTCAGGCCAAGATACCTTGGTGCTTCCTTGATTTCTTCTAGTTGTTTTTTCTTTTTATCTGATTGTCTGACTACAAAATTAATGTACTTGTTGTATTAGCTTTCTTGTTGCTGATGCACAGTACCTAATGCTCACAACTCAAAGGAGGAGAGACTTGATTTAGTTCCCTGTGCCAGCGGCTGGCTCTAAGGCAAGAATGTCACAGGGGAAAGGTGTGGCAGAACAAAACCGCCCAGCTCACGGTGGCCAGGAAGCAGAGCAGGAAGGCAGTGCTAGAGAGGAAGAAGCCAGGGACCAGTGATGGTACCCAAGGCCACCCCCATGACCCACCAGACACATCCAGCCGTGTGTTCAAGCAATTCCCCAGGGCCGATCCCAACACCAATCGAGTTGACACTGCCCTAGTTGCTACAGTCACATGACACTTGGTCGAGTTTCATTCTGAGAAATGGGCTGTTGATCTCATCATTGTGAGGATCTCAATAAGTACAAAAAGATGTTATGATGTCACTGGGTGATTTGAATTTATGGAGCCACCATTGTATATGGTATCTATTGTTACCTAAAATGTTACTCAATACATCTCTGTATGTGTTCATGGCTAAAAAGAAAATGAAATCCTTGAATATACAGAAAAGCAGAAAGAACAAAATTAAATCATTCATGAGACTGTCACTGCTATTATTATTTTGGAATTCTTTCTGTTGGTCTTTCTACAAATATACATTCTTATATTATAAACAAATGTGAAAGCTTATTATATATGGAATTTTACATCTTATTCTTCCTTCTGCTCCTGCTCCTCCTCTTCCTCCTCCCCTCCTCTCCCCTCTCCTCCTCTCCCTCCCCTTCTCCCTCTCCTCTCCCTCTCTCTCCCCCTCCCCCTCCCCCTTTTCCTCCTCATCCTCTTCCCCTCTTCTCCTTCTCCTTCTCCTTCTCCTTCTCCTTCTCCTTCTCCTTCTCCTTCTCCTTCTCCTTCTCCTTCTCCTTCTCCTTCTCCTT